>VUJU01006520.1:0-10125 GCA_009835225.1 Aphis craccivora
CATTACGTGCAAACTGTAGGTGAACACGGTCTTAGAATATCTAATAGAGATATCTCTAGTCTTCATGTTATGAACTATGAAAAATCAAAGTACCAACCACTTTTTTACAATAGAATATATATATATATATATATATGTATATGTTATATGTATATTAACGTGTATATTATGGTTAACAAACTTATGAAGTTTTTACTTTTTATTACTGATTATATTATCTATGATAATGTACCTTTAACAAGTTTAACAGTTGTCAGTTTTTAAACAGTCTGTCAGTTAAGCTAACCTTACAGTCTTTGCTTTCGTTACTTTCGAGAAAATTCGCTTGTTATCTTAGTTTGTGACGCCGTGACGGTAGAGGTATTATAATAAGTTTTCCTACAATCATAAAACACATAATATAGTGGTGGCTGATGATTTTGGAAAATCGTTATTTTAAAATTTTTTAAAATTAAAATTATTTTAAAAAACAGAAAGGATTGCAAAAACTAAAATATATAATAACAAAATATCGCAATGCCTCAAGGACGTCGAAAATTACCTTTCAGCGGTAAACAAAAAAAACAACAGATCCAAGAAAAGAGGAAAAGAAAACAACAGAACGCTGCGTCTGGTAGGCGACTCTTAGTATAATGAATTATTAGTTCACATGTGTGTAATTGTATGATAATATATATATTTCATATTTTTAAATAGGATCTGAGTATAAGTATGAAAGAGCTGAAGGGAATAATGTCAGACCTCCCAAAGAACGTTTGCCTGAATTCAATGTGCAAAGTATCAATCAACAGCCATTACATCGTGGTGGTAAATCTAATCCTAATCAGTAAGTAAAAATTAATATTTATTTTAATTGTATTGTGCTACTTATTCGTTTTGTATTTTTGAAGACCAGTTTTTAACTAATAATATAATATGCTAATAACTATTAAGTACCAGTGACAAGCTATAAAAAGAAAATACTTAAACACACATAGTAATATGTTGTTTCCATCATACAAACATTTTACATAGGTACCAAATATACATTCAGCAGAATCAATTTTGTGTTATTAGTTTCAATATTAAAATTACAATTACTCAATTGATCTACTATAAAAATTATAGTTAATATAGATTACTTTAATATATATATCTAGATTCTATAGCGTTTTGTATACTCTTATCAATATTTTAATTTTGAAGGGAGTATATTTACATTAAAAATTACAATTTTAAATAAAACTATCTAAACTCGCCTTAAAATGTTAATATAATTATAAGATTATCAGGGTACCCAGTGAATAATTTAATATTCTTACTTTTAAATTAGATAACATACATTCACTCTAATATTAGAACTAATATAAACTTAACATACAAAGGTTAAAGTCATTGGATTTAAAATAAACATATTTTATTTTATTTTGTTTTATTCGTGACTAAAATTATTCCTATCTTTATAATTTAAATAATAAAGTAAACTGAACAATGTTGTTTAGATATGTGCTACAATTTCGGCGAGAAACTGAAGAAGAAATAAAGAAAAGAAAAGAAGATGCAAGAAAGCAAATTATTCCAGTATCCGAAGAAGAACTCGAGTTTGATCCTGCTCCGTATTTTTGTGGTAATGAGCTTGGTTTTCCAATACGACCTAAATGGAGTCCAGATATGACTAGAGAACAGTTGGATAGTCGTGAATATGGTTATTTCAAGGAGTATTTACTAACATTGAAAAAAAGAAGTGACTGGGATGATTTAAGTTATTTTGAGTTGAACTTGGAAACTTGGCGGCAGATGTGGCGTGTTATGGAAATGTCAGACATTATTGTATGGATAGCTGATGCTCGTTATCCAGTAAGTTATTCAATTTCAAATTTCACTTATGTACTTCCTCTAAAGCTGTACAATTTACAGTAACATTTTCTTTTAGGCTGTTCCTACATATTTGTTTACATATGTACTAAAGACATTAAAAAAGAGTTTAATTATAATTCTGAATAAAATGGATTTAGTGCCATCAGCTATAGGTTTGGCTTGGAAACATAAAATAACACAAACATATAATTTAGATGATGACGACAAAGCTAAAGTTCATGTGTTGTTTTTTACTTCTTTCAAAAACAGTTCAGAATTTAAAGAAGGTATATAACCACAATAGTCAATAATAATTAAAATTGTTTGAAATATCAGTTTTATCTATACATTGTAATAAAAATATACATGTTGCAGGTGTTCAAAAAAAAAAACCTAGAGGTAAATTAAAGATGGCTGCAGAAGCTGCAGAAAGTTTGTTGAAAGAATGTAAAAGCATAATAGAAAAATATCAAGCAAAAAGTATGTATTTTTTTAAATATTAACAAAATAAAATACTATAAACAGTTATTTTTAATGTTTATCCATGTGTTATAGTTGATTTACAGAGCTGGGAAAATAAAATTAATGAAGAAAAAGAACTAGAATATGATAATGATGAAGATGTTGAAATAGAAGAAAAAATTACTGTGAGTTATTTCATTTACTCTCTATTATATTTTAAAAGTGTTTTTAAAACCTTAAATGTCATTTCAGTTTATTTTAAAAAAAATATTAAATAATTCATGTAATTTATATTTTTAAGGCTGTTCCAGAAACGAGTTATGAGCATTTTGATTTGTTTCAAAATAATTATCTTACAATTGGTTTGTTAGGTCAACCTAATGCTGGGAAATCATCTGTTTTAAATGCATTAATGGGCAAAAAAGTAATATATAATATAGATTATTGATTACAATGTAGTTAGCTCCTTTAACAATTTTGGTATTGTAAATATTATAATATATATTGCTTATAATTTTAAAACTTTTTAAGGTCGTCAGTGTTTCTGGAACTCCTGGACACACGAAGCATTTTCAAACAATATTTTTAACTCCCAGTGTTCGTTTGTGTGACTGCCCTGGACTTGTTTTTCCATCTAAACTTCCTAAACCACTACAAGTATAAAAATAATAATAATAAAATAAACATGATGTGATATTTCATGTGTATAGTTTTTTTTTAGGTTTTAATGGGTTGTTATCCTATTGCACAACTTCGTGAACCGTATTCAACTATTATGTTTTTAGCTGAAAGATTGAATCTAATAAAACTTTTAAACTTACAACATCCTGAGCCAGGTGAAAATGAATGGTCTGCAATAGATATTTGTGACAGTATGTAATTTAAATATTTTTATATAATACGTTTCAGTCATTTTTATGTATGGATTATTAATTATTTTATTAATGATTTAGGTTGGGCCATTAAACGAGGTTTTCTAACTGCTAGAGCCGGACGACCAGATACATATCGTGCTGCCAATCACCTGCTACGTATGACACTTAGTGGAAAAATTTGTTTAGCATTGAGACCTCTTGGATTTACAGAAAATAAAAGTATGAAATATCAATTTTAAAATGTTTAAAAATACATATGAAAGTTGTAGACTGTAGAACTGTTATTTCCTTTAAAAACCTAAAATATAATGCTAATATATTTGATTAATAGCATTTAGATAAATATATATATATTTTTAATTAATTTAATACTAAGGAATACATTTTAATGAAATAGAACATTTTTTTTTTGATGTTACAAATACTTTTTATGCACTTTTTAGCCCTGAAATATTTTTAGGTATATTAATTATTTAAGTTAAAAATTTGTCTATTTGTTACACCCTATAAGCTGTATAATTATAAATACCTGAGAACTGTACTCGGTGACCAATTTGTGTGCAGGGTTTTGGCAAGTACCAGTTATACTGGTTGACCCGGTAAGGGTAACTACTTTTTTTTTTATAAGAGTGGCCAGACTACTGTCCAACAATAAGTTGCCGTCATATATAGTTCTTAATTTGAATAGACAATTTTTTTATACTATTACTATTTCAAAATGTCTATGTTCATTATTCTTATATTCTTTAGAATATTGGTTGTCTTCCGCGGAGCTAAAAAATATATGGAAAGTTAAAGGCATTGTAGATGAACTGGATACCTATGAACACAATTATATAGAACTATCAGATGATGATGAGCAAAAACCAACTGCTCAGACTGACACTAATGAAAATGAGGATGGAAGTAATGAAGACGAATCTTGTGATAGCGATAGTTCAGAAGTATGTGGAGCAATTGCTTCTAATAAGTTTTCTGTATTGGATATGTCTAATTGATACGAGTGTTTTAAAATGTTGTCTGTATAAAGATAATATTCTGTTAATCCTATGTAATTTTTTTTTTTTTTTTAACACTTATTAAAAATGGTTGTAAATTTATGTGATTTTATTTTAAAATATATTATAAGATATTCATTTAAATTAATAAATTTGTAATGTTTGTTGATTATAAATATGTAACGTCAGCTTCTTGTACTAATTGTATTATTTTACTTGCTTGACTCTAATATTCTTAATTTTTTTTTAAATCAAAATTTTTGAATGATCAATTAAGGTTTGATAAATTAAGTATTTTTAATTTATGTGTATTGTATCGAATAGTATAATATACTATATTCTATACAATATATTTTCTTTACACATACAATATAAGATTATATTCGTTGAGATACTAATTTAGTCAGTCAGTATGGTTTGTTATCAAAATAAATGATTTTAGTTTTTGAAAAAAAAAAAAAAAAAATCTTGAATAATATTATTATATCATTCTGTCCATTCTGATGGAAAATTTTTCCTTTATAGGACTCTGTAGATAATTATTTCTCTTTAAAATATGTTTCCATGTGAATTTTTCCATTAATTACATATAGGTACTCTATAAATTACAGTACATAAATTGTGTACCTAAAAAGCAAAAAACTATTTATTTGGAACTCTATATGATTTTTACGGTCAATTATTGCACATTCATATAGATTAAGATAAAATAAGTGGGTTTAAAATATTGTTTGACAAACTAGGTACAGATCTTCAATATTAAGTAAAAAGTAAAGATATATTTTACATACCATTTATTTAAATAATAATTAATTATAGTCATATTTAATGTATAAAATAATATTTTGGAAATTTTAAATATTTAATTTATCATTTAAAATCTACAAAATACATTATTTACTTTTTACTTATTCACTAGGTACTTGTCTTAATCTTTAGATTTTTTTTCTTTTTTATGTTTCTTGTGTTTCTTATGTTTCTTTTTGCGTTCTACTGTGTCGTCATCTGACGAATCGCTGTCAGACGTATTATGCTTCCGTTTCTTTGATTTCTTCTTTTTCTTTTTCTTTTTTTTGGATGCCGCCTCTTTTAATTTCAAAGCCAACTCGGTCTCGCGCAGCTGCACCAGTGGTGTCACATACTCCTCTTCTGGTTCACTGCTAGTGCTGCTTACATCCAATACGATATCTTTGTTGGGATCGATTTTGATGAAATTCCGACATTGGAATGTCAGGTGACCGGAGTAACCGCATTTCTTACATGCTGGTCTAGCTGTGGTTTCTTTAGCAAAACCCGAGAACTTGGACTCCATAACTAGTCAATAGTCAACGACCCGTGTGGGCAGGGTTTATTATTGTTAGTAGCTACCGTTCGAAGAAATTGTTTCATCAACGACGAATGGTTAAGTTGCACATCTTCATAATCCCAGTGGAAAATAAACACTTTCGGTACGTTTTAACGGCAAGAGCGACAAACTAATTCAACAATCGAAAGCATAATAATATTTAAATAACAGTTAAGAGTGACTTATAAAACATAAAGACCGAGATTTAAAATTTAAACGTTTGTGAACGTTTGCACTATCGTTGTTACTTGTTGACAATTGATACTCGATAGTCGATACGAGTAATAAGTATGTCGAGTAGTCGACAGTAAAGTTGTAGTATGACTATAGTGATTATACGACAACAATAATTGTCTTATCACGTGTAAACAACTCTTTTATCACCGGAGTTAAATGTAAATAAATAAACTTACCGTATCAAGTCACATATGATTTCCTTATCAGCGATTTTGTGCGAGAACTTTTCGTCTTTGAGTCGGCCACTCGTTACAATTACGATTACGATTAAGGACTAGTGTGAGTAGTGTCCCGTTAAAATTGAATTGTATCCGATCGCGTTTTGTCGTCGGTTAAAACTATGGCTCTGTCCGTGTCTGGTTTGAAGATCGCAGCGGTTGGGTTGTCGCAGCGTGTTTGTCGTCCAACGCTCTTACAAGCGGCCAAGTACTCATGGGAACCTTCAACAGAAGTGGAGACTCACACGGGTCAGGTGA
Organism: Aphis craccivora; assembly: GCA_009835225.1. Lineage (NCBI taxonomy): Eukaryota > Metazoa > Arthropoda > Insecta > Hemiptera > Aphididae > Aphis > Aphis craccivora. The sequence goes on from VUJU01006520.1 coordinate 6,230, forward strand.
GTAGTCGTCCGGAAAACGGTCGCAAATAATCGGAAACTCGGGCATTTATTAATAATGATATTAATATTATTGTACATTGTGTCGTAGAAATGGGAAAAGGACGATTATCGTTTAGCGCGTTTTGTTGATAAGACGAAGGAAGTTAACAAGTCATTCGCCATTGATCTCATCAATCAAGTACCGCCTAAGGCATGTACGGAGCGAGTTGTATTTTGCGATGGTGGCGGTGGACCATTGGGTCATCCAAAAGTCTACATAAATTTGGTACAGTGTTTATACGTATAATTAACATGCGTTTGTTCACAAACTGATTGTTAGAATTTAAGTTTCATAATATGATATTTTAACGCATTGTATAATATTCTTGTCTTATTAAGCTTCTTATTTGATATGTTAGGTTTATTAACATTTATGACTTATGAGTAACCTCAATGTTCAATAGTTACATAGGAACAGAATAATAAGTACTAATCAAATTTCTCTGTCAGACTATATTGGTATATATATATATATATATTTTTTTTAAGACATTAGTTTATTAATGTTTTAATATTTAATTATTTTGGGGTTGAACACTGGAGTAAAACAAGTTGTAAAACCATAACCTTTTATAAATAATATTGAGATTTTTTTTTAAAATTTTCACTCTATTATTATTAAATAACATTTTAAATTTAACTACCTATTTCTTTTTATAATACTATAATAGTAGTTTAGTACACTACTATTAATCCCTATTAATCCCTATTAGGAATACTACTAAAATATATTCTGTTTTGTCAAGAATGTTTTATTTGTTATTAGCATACAGTGACATTACATTATTATCTTGAATAATATTTTAATTTTATAATAATGTCAACTAATATTAATACAACTTCAACTCTTATTAATACTATTATAAAATGTCAATATAATAACCCAAAATAATATTAAGCTAAAATTTTTACTTAATAACAAAAATACTAATATTGTTCTAATAGATATTTGATAGATGTGCCACCAAAAATTAAAAAAATGATGATTTTGTGATTAATTTTATGAAGAATGCAAAAATGTCATATTATTATTGGATTATATTTGTAGCATTGTCAAATGACCTTGGATGCAAAATAGCATAGTAATAATAAGTACAACTGGTATAAGGATATGGTATTTAAAACTAGATTAAATTAATGAATCATATAAATAAACCACCAACAAACTTACAATAAATTGTATTTTTTTCTAATAAAATGTCAAGAAATATAGCTTAGATATCAGAGCTATTTCTTGTTGATTCTTAAATTACCTAAGTAAGAAATGGCTTTCCTATACTATTAATAGTGATTTAATACCTACTTCTATTTGACTTATCTAAATCAGAAACTATAGATTCGTGTAAAGTTCTATTAAAAAAATTACCAAAGAATAATTGTTAATAAATGTATGTCACCTATAATTATATGATATTCAATACTTTTGGTCTATATGTGTTTAATTTATAATAAACACATCCATTATTTTAAATTATGTTGCGTTCTCTGCATTTAAATAATTAAGAAGCATAATAATACAGTGTATAATATTGTACAAAGTTATTTAAATTGTATAATGCCTATATTTCACTGTTATGTTTATTTTACATAGTCTTGTTATATAATATTTGTTATTAATTATTATTATATTATTTAGGACAAACCAGGGAATCATGCTTGCGGATATTGTGGCTTACGGTTTGTCAAGAAGGATAGTCACTAAAAATTATTATATTATTCAACCAACATTTTTGAAGATTATTTAGATTAACAGATATTGAATAATAACAAGTTGTAAATTGGAATCTGTTTATATTAGAAATAAATTACATTTGTTAAAAAAAAAAAAAAAAAATGTTAAAATAGCTATGTTATATTAAAAATATTTTTAAAAAAGAAACCCATCTTTCAACCAATATTTTACCAATTTCTAACCATTCACTCATTTATTTCAATTTGTTATTAGAACGTAGAAACCATGCTCATAATTGAAGATTGAATAGTTTCTCCGAAAAGTAATAAAAATACAAAACCAAATATTTTGCTTTTCTCAGAATCAAAAAATATGATTTTTATTACTACTAATGCATTACACTATTTTCATTTAATTTCAAATTTAGAGTTTATAATTAAATTTAGTCTGCTCAGTTTAAAATAAAATAATTTCAAATGTAATTAAATTTATTCTTTTATTTTTTTACTCTTGATATTTTCAATTCTATGAAAATTAAAAATATGTATTAAATGACTGAAAAATAAAAACAGTTTAAAATAGTTTACATTCAGATATAATACATTAAATTTGTTAGAATTACCATAATAATATGTAATACACAAAAATATTTTCAAAATAATACTTATTTAAAGAAAATGTTACTATAATATTTTCAATATTTTTTGTCTAATAGGTTAGGATTACCAAGTATTTTTAACACCTAAATTGAAAATATTAATGAAAATTCATAAGCTTATAGTTAAAGTTAAACAAGGTATAATTTAATTTGTGTCTGAGAATTACCAAAAAATAGTATAGTTAAGAAGAAATTTACTAACCCTGAATTATAAATATCTTAATTATTTATGGTTTATACATGTCATGCTGAACTAGCTGCCAAATTTGTTTTGTAATAGAGTTTTATTGTCTTTATAGTTCTTTTAGGCTTTAGTTCTTTTGTTAAACTTGAGGAGAGTTTTCTTAAAAATGAATATTAACCTTTAAGTGTATATACGTAGGTATAGGAGACAGGAGTGCAGTCAGTTGGTGGCATTTGTTCTCACTATATCAAGCTAAAATTATTTCAATTCCTCATTTAAGACTACTACATAAAAATTCTCTAAATTATTTAAGACTGTTTAATCCAAGTATAACAATATAATGCATGTTAAATATAAAATACAATTACTAGTTTGTAAATTAGAATGTGTTAGATTAGACTATCACTCAACCAAAATTGTACCATATTTTGTAAGACCTACACGTTGAAAGTTTTATTTTAATTCAATTACTACAACATGATGCAAGCAATCATGTTTTATTTATTTTGTATAGATTGCAAAATAGCAAATCTATTTTAAATAATATAAAAACATGTTAGATTAGATTATTTACGCATTGAATTCAATATGTTAAGTTTTTATGAATTAAAACAACTATTAAGTTCAAAGGTACTTTAAAAATAACTTCCTAAATAATTAGTACCTAATTACTGCCTAGTTCTTTACCTCTGAGTAAATAGTACCTATTATCAAATGATTCTTAAAAAATATCAATTTGTATCTTGTAAATAATGTTAGGTTAATGTAACAGTTTTATTAGGGCTGTAGTCAATTTGCACCAAAATTGACCCAAAATATTTACAACATGTGTAATTTGCACCATTTTTTTAAAATGCGTTTGTAATTTGCACCGAAATAAAGATATGTAATTTGAATTATCCACAGGTAGTAAGAAAAAGAAATTGTAATTTGCACCAAAATTAAAATCGATTATTTTTTCAATTGTATTACAAATTTACAAGTTTTTATATCCTAGTATAAATTTAGCTTAGTTTGATTTATAAAATAGCTGAGCTTATGCACATATAATAATTGTAATAATAAGTTTATATAAAATCGTATAATTTTGAATATAAAAAAAAATGTATGTAAAATTAAAATCTTATTATTATGAATATAATATAATATATATATTATATATTATATAAAAAAAAATAGACAATTAAAAAAATTATATGTAATTACCAGATAAGGCGAAAAATTATTATTGTCATTCGCAATGGCGCACCCAAGGGGGAGGGCTTTGGGACTTAATCCCCCCAAAAAATATTTTTTCATTAAATTACTCATTGTTATAGCAAATATAGTATAACAATGATAAAT
>VUJU01006521.1:0-10106 GCA_009835225.1 Aphis craccivora
TACCTATATACGTAATATACGACGAGACGGCGGCGACCGACGCTCGGGCCTCGGCCGACGAGAATACCATTAATACAATAACGATACATACATCTGGTATAAACCTAGGTTAGGTTATGTTATGTGTACTACCTACTATACAATAATGTATTGTTTTACGAGACACCTTATGGGATCCGTCTGCGGCGGCGACGATGACCGCGGCGGCCACAGCCATTGCCATCGCACACACACACACACTCACGCTCGCGAGCACAGGTATAAGACGCGTATATATTATATACGTTAATACGCGTTGCGTACGTGATGACAATTCCGTTACAAGCCAAGGAGTGTCGAATCCAGTCGACCTTCGAGAGAGATGGACGACCAAACGTTCTTCACACACGCGCGCGCTCGCGCTAGACCTTGGAAATGTAACTTCACCGGCGTCAATGACCGACGTGACGTCACTCGGGGATTTTCTAGAAAAACACACATACAAATGCGCACGAAAAATCATCATGTGTGTGTGTGTGTGTGGACATATCGACTTCTCCACCCTTGGAAAAAAAAATAAATAATCAAAACCTATCCCTGACCGGTTTCCTGAAGCCGCCGAAAAAAAAACCGGATTTCATTTTCCATCTCATTTCTCATATATACGATGCCATACCGACTTCATCTACTACGACTATACTACTACTACTCTACTACTAATAATAATAATATTAATTTACTATACTTATATTGCTATATTAAACCGTATATATTAAATATATTAAATACTCATCCGTCCGACTCTAAATAAAATATATATGTGTACCTATATATTTCTAATCCCGCGGACTCGCGACGGCCGCACGTGAGAAGTTCGATGAGGCCCAGGGGGAAAAATGTTGTACGCTTCACGGGTTTCAGGAGTCATTGACCTTGCGGGACGGCCCGCGATGGCAACATTATATGTAATACATATACACACATACACATTACACGTTATGAGCCCCACACACACACGCTTGCGCGGGTTTGATCGCGTCTATATATACTTAAAAAAAAAAACAGCCGCGCGTGCGTGTGTATGTAATATGGGTTCGCAGCGAGAGACTGGAAATCCATTAACGTTTCCTTACGCGCGGGGTCTCTCTCACACTGTCGAGCTCGCGCGCGCGCACGTCTTCCGGTGGTGTGCAGCAATCGGCGTCGTATTATAAATTATTATTACATAACATATATATTATAATATACCATTTCGTAAGTACGCGTGCGTCCTATCTGCTGTCTCGAACGCCGGACTTAATAATATTATAATGAATATTCACCCCGTCGACGAAACGACGACCCGGCCGGCGCGTATCGGCCGGTACCAATATTGTATACGCGCGGAGCGTTTGCAGGCCGATAGCCGTTATCAAAATATATTATAATGTATACCTACCTCCTATCGCGGCGTAAAATGCTCTGCAGACAACCCCTCGCAGTATATATATATATATATTATATTATATTACTTAGGTACTGTGTATATATACATATTATATATCGCGGTCGTTTCGCATCAGGTGCGTGTGTAATCGTCGTGAGAACTGTTCTCCCGCTATACGGCCGGCGCTATATACCTACGAGAATTCGTGCGGAAATCCTATCTCCGACCGTATATTACATACACACACACACACCGATAAAGGCGCTCGCGTACGCTAGTACAAAACGCGCGTACACAGTATATTATAATATATTGTATGATATGACGTACAGCGAGCGTACCTACCTACCTTTGGAGCGCCCGTGACATTCGCGAAGGATTCCACGATGATATTATGTTACGTAAACTCTAATTATTGGAACGTTCAAGCAGTTAAAACGCTATCAAATGAATATTATCACCGTCCGTACAGTAATATAATATACATAACATCGCCGTGCTAGTGTTATTGGTAATATTACACAACCTGCAACCTAACGCCTACAGGTCGTAAACAGGACCACCGCTATAACAATAACGTATAGCGTATATTATTATATTATACATGATGCATTATAATAACACTATAATAAAGGTATAGGTACTCGCGACCGAGCTTGGTTAGATAATAATATTATGTGTATGGGTCGTGTAGAGTCTTCAGAATTTCGTGTGACAAAATCGCAGTGTGAATCACGTAAGAATAACCGACATGATCCCATAATCGTGCAATATATTGTTACAGGATATTTGAAAGATCTTGTATATTATGATGCCTATTACAATACGTCGAATTACCCGTAAAAACATTTAACAATAATTGTGGTATGCTATACATTTTAATCGATAATTATTATATTACATCTTATTATTACTAGGCTTGTGCGACTGATTCTTTAAACGCTTTACACATAGTATGAGTAATTTATGACACTTTGATTACGAAGACGTTTTGTATAGATTTCGATATCGCAGCTATTCAACCGAAATGCCATAACAACAATCTGGTCACTATTATGATACAATATTCTTATTGTACTAGTCACTAGATATACCTAATCTACATAATGTTTTTAAATATATACATTTGAACTCCCAAACGTGTCGGCAACATTATTTAAACGATATAGCATTATTTATAAAACTCGTATTTAGAACATGACATTAAATAAAAGTTATTTTTTTCTTTAAATATACAGTAAAATCCCAAAATAAATGTTAACTCGTTATATTATAACTGATTCTTACTAACCGGTTACAGACTTGAAAAATAAGCATATGAAAGGACAAGACAATTTTTTATTTGTTAATCCAAGAAATTATCGAAACTCGGTAAAAGCTTAATAAATAAATAAAAAAAAACTCGTGTTCAATGAATATGTATACGTTAATTATCAACTATAAGTGAAACTCTTTTACAAATAAATGCCACATTTTCTCAGTTAATATTCGAATTATTAGTAAGTAACCTGATTTATTAATTTTTTAGAGATAATTATTTATTTTACATCATGAAGATTAGTATTATTTACTATCAATTCATTAAATATCTACTTTAATAGTTACTAATTTTTAAGAAAAGTATGTTAACTGGTAATTGATAAGTTATAAAATATATAACTGGTAGCTAGTACATTGTATAAATAGTCGATACTATCTAGTATCTATAGCGTATAACAAATAAATAATATGAACCAAGAATCTAAATAAACAATTATTTAATACAATTTTAAAATGTGTAACGCATTCGTGAACAGGTACTGCTTACCTAGCTGTAATTTAAAAAGTTTATGTACACTACTACTATAGCAATTAGAATATAAATCGTCAATAATACACTATGTCACTATTGTTATATAGCAGTATTGTGTTCAATGGTTTCAGATTATGAAATACTTAATTATTTTACTATGTCACTGCAACACTAGATATTCAGTAGATAATATTCGACATTGTAAAATGAAAATTGAAAAATAAAAACAAACGGAAATATGCTTATATTGAGTTATATATAATGCATTTTATTTCAATTTTAAATTGTATAATAATATGGAGAATGCATTTGATTAATTTGAATTACAGTGCAATATGGTTTAAATATTGGAAATATCTACAAAAGATAATTAATTTCAAATTAATTAATCGTTGTGTTCGTATTACATCAATACATGTATGGAAGACTAAATATAAACACAGATCTTCCACCATCATTGTTGTACACTTGTACATAATATATATTAAGAATACGTTACAAACATTACATAGCAAACATTAAACATACATATAAGTAACTTGATCATAGTTCATAATATTATAATATGTTATCATGATATTCTCTTTATAGGTGGAGAGATAACGAAAACGTTTAGACGAACTCACGTAGAAAGTGGGCCACAACTATTAATGGGAAGACAAATTTTTATGTTTTTAAGACAGATTTAACGGTCATTTCGAGTTACAACTACATCATTATAACGTCTGTCGCCGTTAATGCAGTCGATCAGCAGGAAACCGAAACATCTAATATGATTTCGCGGTCAAATGACCGAAAACGAATTTTTCGGCTTATTGTGGTAAGAGTACGATAACTAGAAATAATTTTATCATACGCAACTACAAGCCGGCGGTGTATTATGTCCGCATATTTTTGAAAACGTGTAGAGGCAAATCTATATCAATGATATACGTATTATTTGTCTTTGAAAATACATCTATGGAATGTCTGACAGGGGATAGGTCAAAATATATAGGCTAAACTAGTAAATAATTTCACGTGCAGTACCTATCACTTACTAGACAATTGTTTCGATTTTTTCACTTTCCTACAGGGTATATTATAAGTGTAGGTATAATATTATTGTGATGTGGGTAATTAAATTTAAAAGAAATTATAAATTATTGAATTTAAGCAAATATTCTAACAGTAAATATCAAAATTCTTACACTACGATATATTTTTAAAACGTTTAGACTGTTATTAGGTACAGTAGTGTTTCTGTATATACACGTGGCGAAACGTTAGAGAAAATAATTTTTTTTTGTAGTTAATCTTTTATAAAGTGTTTACTAGATTTACGATTTATAATAGTGATGCGTAAAACATTTGGGCTGATAATAATTATAATTATAATAATACTGTATTTTTGTAAAATAAATATGCATCTCACTCAGCTTCCGCGAATAATAATGAAAACGCATATTTAATTTACCGGCAAAAAACTGTGTCGACTTGCCCACCTACACGACGTTTGCCGGAAATCGGTAATTCGATCATTTCGACCAGTCATCGTTTGTAATGCGAAACGGCTGGAAAAAAAGGGAAAGTGCACGCGATTATACAGAACGACTATGGTGGCGTAAACGGGCGGCGGTGGGTGGCTGTGGCGGCCATGATTTAAATGCAAAAATGTTTGTAGTTTTTCCAATGCACATAACGTAATATTATGTCGACCCGCATTATGCATTGTAAATGTACAGGTATTATAAAATAAATGTGATTTCGCAAAAACAAAAAAACAAAAAAACAAAAATGAGACAATCGGAACAAAAGGAAAAAAAAATATATATTACATATTATACTAAGAAGCATGTACACTGACTATACAGTGTACTAGTGTACACACTACACGCGCTTTTAAATAAATTCGTACACAGAATGCAGATACCATCCGTTTGTCGGATATCAGTTTTTAAAAAAAAAAAAAAAAAGAGTACCTAATATTTGTTCTTCTTTGGAAGCCGCACGCTATGAGTAATAATATCCATACCATTAGCAATAGTATTTTTACACTGATAATGTATATTATATGATGTCGAGATTTCGAAGAACTACTTGAAGCCGATTTGTCAACCAGAATATTTGTCAAGGGGGCCTAACTATACTACGGTACAATTATTATAATAATTAAAATATATTATACACTCGCTGGCCATGACCGCTACCGTTAGCGCTGTCGATATTAAATTGCTATATTAACGACTTTTGCGAAAGGCAACATAATTCGCATCGATTTAGTTTGCAGAACACATTAGATATTTAATAGATAATGACAATGTAATTCATACAACGTTTATATCGATAGTCGACGGGTTCAACACCACCCATAGGGATAAAAAAAAAAACTGGGCAAATCTCGCGGGTAGTAAATGCAATAAAACGAGTAACGACCCGGATAGAAAGTAGCCCTCATTAGCCTCGTTGAAGAATAAAACATAATATAATAAGAACTCAATTTCTACACGATAAGGGCTCCCCCATGGACTACTTTTTTATTATTTTTTTTTTTATAAATTATGATTAGAACCGTTTAATAGATAAAGGCTCGCGTATGAGTGCTTGACCCCATGCACACGTCAGACCATATTATATTCCGATTCGGAAATACCCGTATATAATGGATGCTATAATCTAATTATCGCACATTATTTTACAGCCTAAATTATATATTATTATACATTGTTGTGGCGTTAGTAAAAAGTTCACTAGCAAATATAATAGGTATACAACATTATAAGGGAAATCTAATTTTGTATGATAGTATTCGCTGAAGATGCAATTCATGAGTACGAAAATCGATTATGATTTAATATATATAATATTTATATCAGTTTCAAAGGCCGACGGGTCGATAATACATGTATAATAATATATAACATTATTACAAATGTGTTTAAACTTAATATTCGTAAGAGCATAATACACTATTATATTAATTGTGACTTCTCCTCCTCAAAGTTTTTGTTATATGAAATCTTTACCATATTTTGGTATAATACACCGTCAGATTTTAGACTTTAGACAACTACGTATAAAAACAAATTAATATGCATATAAATAATATATTATAGTATCATTTTTTTATTATAAATAATGTGCATGACTAATTAAAACATTCCCTTGTATTACTGACAGTCACTTTGGTCTATAAAGAAAGTTTAGGTGAAAGAATGATAAAACTTTCAAATGTCATTTTCTATACAGCCACATATTATGTTCTCAATAATAGTAAGTACATACTAAATTCAATAAAAAATTCTATCGATTCAAGGTCACACGTATCGCATAAATAGTGCTCGAGATAAGACATATTTATATTTTATGTAAATATATCAACCAATGTTCATTAATTAAATAGTTTTTTCGATTATTAAAATTGGAAATTCTCCCCAATGGTAATTCAACACAAAGTGTTGGTAGATATATAGAGAGACATTTTTGATTTTAATCCCGCTATTATAAAACTGGTTTTCTGTGCGGTATACGCCCGGTTAAAATATGCGTATTATAAACACATTGGGCATATTAATTGCTAAATTCATTTCTATGCAAAATTAAAATGATTATATTACAAATGGTAAGAAAAGTTTTATGTTCTCAATAATGATACTCACACTATATCAATAATGACATTTCTAAAATTTTTAATGGAATATAATATTATACTGGTAGTCGTAATTTATATTATATATTATATATATATATAAAAAATGAACATAAAAGTATATAAATTTCACACACACGCGCGTACAGGTTGAAATATGTGTAAGGTAGGTTGGTACTTATATTTATTATATATTAGTACGCTGATCGGACTTTTCCTTCCGTGGGCGTTTTCTGTATCAAACCAGAAATTCATATGAATCATTAAAAACACGGCCGATTAAAATGCTAGGGTATTAATTTATTGAAAACATTTCGATCGCTACAGATATCGAAGGTTTATTTATATTTTTTATAGGTATTTTGATATATTTTATATTACCTATGTATATATTACAAGTTATAACTGTATACACAAAATAATATAGGTATATAGGTGTATAATATCTATATGTGATTGTGGAATGTGATACGGCCGATTTACTTTTGCAAAATAATGTACCCGATGACTGTTTGATTTTTTTTTTTTTTGTTATTTGGTCAACGTTTTGCACTATCAGCTGGATTTTAACTTCCTGTTGTTTGTAACTAGATAATAATACATATAGGTATGTGTATACTTTATAGAGTATGAAATTTATGTCTTCGTGTTTTTTGAACTATACCTATACATTACGATTGAAAGAAAACGCGTTGCTATAGTTATTACGTAAAGAAAAATGCACTTTCCATAAAAACGGAACGGGTCGGATAGACGGATCGTTTAACCGTTATTAACTGTAGCATATTATAGAACAATATTCGGTGGTTTTCGGAAAACGCGTGGTCCAAGAAATCGATAAAAGTAAAATCAGTATATTCATTAAAATCGGAGGAAAATCAAACGTATGTAAACATTATAATTACCTGGTCCAAATCCGAATCCCAGAGGTCTTTCATGTCGTCATTGATGAACGGGTCGAGCTTAAGTTCCATGTATATGCCCAAAGCGTCCATGTCTTGGCAGGACATGGTCATGTTTTCCAACAGCGTCTGTCGTATGATCGTATGTCGTTTTCTATTGCAGCGCGAGAGTTAGAAAAACTGCGCGACGCTTAGTAATATAATATATTAACGGCGTACAGCACAAAAACACAAAAACAAATATAAAACGAAGAAAAAATTGAAATAAAATCGCACCACCACAATATTGTATGTAATAGGTATTTACGATATGTTAGTGGGGTATATTAAATATTTTGAATCGCATATATTATGTCGTGTAGAATAATATGATATCGCGAAAAGCGGATCGCACTGAACTCGGAATGAACACGCTAATCGTTCGTCTTATACATTTTCCGGTGCAACAATATATAAATATATGATTATATTATTATTATACGTCTTGGCAATAATATTAAAAGTAAATAATATTAACAATCATACGAAAGAATAAATGCACAGACACACATACACACTAACATAAACAAAAAATAACCACACACACGCGTGTACACGGACGCAACGTGGGGACTGAATCGTTTGCCGGGCGCGTCTGATATTAATGAGAGGAACGTACGAGCGCGCGCGAGAGACCGACGACCTGTTGCTGATGCCGAGGCGTGTACGGCGACCGTAGCGTCGTCGGACGTGCGTGTGTGCATCCGGCGCGTCTGGCTCGTCGATCGTCGGGCGGATGGGGGGTGGGGGTGGAAGTTTTGCCGGCGTGCTAGCGCCATCTATCGTGTATCACGGGCGAAATTATTGATAGCTAGTATTATGATAATATTGTTATTTCGAGTTACGATGCATTTACAATATTATTTCAAAATATAATACGATAATATTAATGTTTTCAGGACAGTTCAGTGGCGAATACATTAACGCAAGGGGATATACCTACTATAACTATACACTATTATAATTGGTAGGGTGGTGCAAAATAAAAAACGTATCAAGCTCAGTAATAAATGTTCATTATTTTCGAACACTACCATACGAATAATATCATTACTTATCACAGCAGCTATGGTTATATAATTTAATAAATATGCCTTTGCTTCATAGTATTTTAAACATTTTTCTTTTATTTACAGTTATTTACAGAATATATTTTATAGTTCCTGTTGCCTACATGTCGTTTTGTTTGGAATCTAAAATATCGAGTAAGGAAGTATTAATAATGTATATAAAAAATAGGGCAGAAATACTGAAAACAGGTCAAGGAGAAGATTTGTGTGTACCATTATTAGAAATGTGATTACTGATAAGTGGCTATTTCTTGTTTTGTTACCTACTATGGATGAATATTATCAAAAATTATAAATTATAATAATAACAAACAAACACTTATCAACTGATCGGTATTCGATTTAACCAATACAATCGTAATGAATCGTATTATTATCATGTGAATAATATATTGATTTTACAAAAAATCTAAGTTATAAATCTAAGAATTTATTAGAAAACCGTTGTTAAAATAAAAAAAAAACTTGGATTAAACAAAATTATAACACTTGTTGCTTGATAATATTCAAGGTACCTACTGCATTACTATAGAGTGTAGAGTACAAATCTCAGAGTAATTATGTATATATCATATATGTACAGTCTCAGGCTGTAAAGTATAAACTATATACATTGATCAGGTTAGCTTATTAGTAAAGTTAAGCTACGTTGGTAAGTATAACCTATTACCATTTCCTATGTTATATTGTTATGCATCTATATCTGGAGATATGGAAATATCTTATTTTTTGATATTTTTTTAAATAAAATCCAATTGAGTGTTAATATTAAAGCTAATGTTAATATTATATTTAAGATTTATGTTAATTCTAGTAAAATAATTTAAAAATATATTATTGCAAATTAAAATACTTTCAAATTGCAATCATGAATAATACTTATGCATAGATATTACAAACTTGAGTCATAAAATAAGCGTCATTAAAATCATATCTTATTATAGTCATATGTTAAAAATATTATTAAATGTGTTATTACTTATTGCTATGGAAATGGTACGGGTTAAACGACTTAAACATAACGTAATACATATTATATAAACTTTAATACTCACCTATATTAAGTTTAATAATATGTGATTATAAATTATAATTTATAGTTCTGTGTATAATAAATTCAGTATAATTGTAAAATAATATATTACATTGTTACATTTCAATAATATTTATTTTATTATGGTTCCGTATAGTGTAGGTATTATAAATAATAAACATTTTTAATTGTTATCCTAAAATATATACATTTGTATGTAGATATTAAAAAAAAAAA
>VUJU01006522.1:0-10103 GCA_009835225.1 Aphis craccivora
TTTTTTCAGTATACCTATAGATTTTCGTTATCGAAAATAGGTATTGCCATTTGAAAATCGAAAGTGGATAGTGTTTTATCAAATAAGGGAGGAAGTTAAAATTATCAAAATTGTAACAAAATGTAGAATAGAAAAACCTAGAAAGTTTTAAAAAAAAATTATTTTAAAATTCCTAATACTTCCCGAAATATTAACTGGTTCACGATAAAAAAATCACCCTGTATTATTATTCTTAAATATAAATATTATAGGCAAAAAACCCATTTGAGTAACTGATGGAGCTAACATTTTTAACGTCATTATGATCCTACAAAATAAATCTATAATATAATATTATATTATTAACACATTTTTAAGGGCTTATGAAATATTTGGGTATGAGGATCAGCTCTCAGGTCTCATTTTTCCCCTATGACAAGTTTTAATAGTTAAGCAATTTGAAAATCTTAATAGGTATAAATGGTCATATACAACAAGCCATAATATTATACAACAATGTATTTATAATTTTAATGATGAATCGAAATGTGTTTGTTATAATCCGTATAAAATATGTAGGTACCTACTCGTATAATATTTAAATTAATATCATACATTTAATAGATATCTATGTAATAAAATTATGATATGAAATATAACGTGAATAAAATGATGGATTTAACAACCTAAATAATATTACATCACGTTCAAAATATACTGTGAATAGACTATTCACTTTTAAGACGTTGTAAACACATTTTAAGAACACATAATATGGTATACTAACAAGAATAAAGTCTGATAAAATGTAATGAATGTAATTATTAAAGTATTTTATTGCTTTAGAATAAAATAAATAATAAACGGAAATCCATGTTAAATGTATAAAATATAAATATAATTGAATCATTATTTTATGTTTTTTCGGCTTGTAATTATGGTAGATAGATCAATTAGTTAAAACAGAAATAAATATTTTGTAAAGCTTGTAATCAATTATAATAGTACATTCAATTTATCGATAACTTTATGTTATCAAAAAAAAAAATGTATATATATATATATATATATATATTAATGGATATATAAATAGTATTATATAATATGGTAAAGTTATACAAACAATTATGTTACAATAATATGTAAGTAAATAGCAGTATACAATAATTACCATTACGCATTCGTTAATTTAATTACCACTTAGTTTTAAGATTATTATATAATATCATAATATATTATACTTAAGATTTTTGGGAATGTGTATAGTTTTTTTTTTTATTTCTTGATAAATATACTGCTAAGTGGTGTAGTTATATGAAATATATAAAAACAGTAAATACATTTATTAATATTTTATGATTGACCAATATGATTTGGTATGTATAGAGTTGACCTTTTTCTATTCATTAATTATTATTTGTTTGTTTGTAACTCGTATCTTGTCTATATTCTACACAATTAGGGTGTATTAAAATATTTCATTTGTCTGTTATTTACGTGAACATAAATTTTACACACTTAGAAAAACTATAAAATAATGTTTTATGAGTTAAGAATAATACAATAATAATATAATAATAATATTAGATTTACATAATATTAATTAAAGAAAAATAGATTTTTTCCAGTAGGTATATACAACGTTTAATTAACAATTTTAATTTTTGATTTATACTCTAATTTCCTTTATAAATACTGATCAAAATTGTTCAATAATTATCCAGGAATGAGCTATGATTATTATTTTTAATTCTTTAAATGCATATCTAATATATTCATGTCAAATCAAACTACATTTAGGGATAATAATTAATCTTGAGTCAATCATTAATTTTAGAGTACTAATAATATTCATGCATTTAAATTCGAGAAATATATCACAAATAAGTAAAATCTTTTTTTAATATTACGATCTTTAATGCAAGCTTTCCAAGTATTCATTTCAATGACGTAAAATGTGCTGAATAAACTGTTCAAAACTCTGCCCAACAACACATGACGCATACTCTCTGAATAGTTTATTCATAATATCATATAATATTTTATTTTGTCAAACGTCTTTTAAACGTCACATATAATAATATGTTGTATATTGGAAAAAGCGTAATGTGTAAAGACGAAGAAATAAAACCTTTCAAATTGATATTATATTATAATACTTTTCATAGGAAAAATTACATCAATGACCGGCTTTAACCAATTTCCACCTTAATTATATTTCAGAGTGAAATATTGTTTTTGAATTGAAAATGTCATGAAACAAATATAGTATTATTTTCTATGATATAAAAAAATGTATTTTATTAATTCAATTGTATAAAACTAAAGTTGTTTTTATTGAATATTTATAAATAACGATAGGTACTTTCCTATATACTTTCTGTTAATTTATTATGAAGTACAATTTATTGCATTAATTATTATTATTAATAATAGTCAAAATATCAAATTTCTAAAAGTTGGTTTATATACTATGAATGCATTTTGAATTAAAATATTATAAATAGGTATAACCACAAGTAATAGTTAAAGTACAAAAGTATTTAATTTGTTTCCCAAAAAAAAAAAAAATAATAACAAAACAATAAATATTGTTAAAATAAGTGTTGAATGGTACAGTATTTTTTTTTCGATATTTTAATTAATTTTTAAAGAATCAAGTATATCCATGTTTATTTTATAAAATTAGTTCATATTATTATAGTTTGTTGAGTGTGTTGCGTATAAGTAGTGTGTAAGTGTATAATGTAGAACTATGTATTATTTATATTAATGTATTATAGATAAACTCGTTATTTAAAGTTTTTAGCAACATTGTATACAAAACATTTTGTTATTGTTTTGTTACAATAAAATTAGTTACATTAAACATTCAGCATAATATACTATATTAGTAGGTATCTATACAATTGAGACATGGAGAATTATGTTTACTATGTCGTAGAAACCCATCATATTTTAATGATGATAGTTTATGATGGGATGTTTCAAGTTTCTATGATTAATAATTTTCAATTGAAACAAAGTAACCGATATCGTTTAATAAGAATTATTATTTTATATTTAAATTTGCAATTTTGATTAGATTTTCAAATATTTATATAAAAAAAAAAAAAAAAAAAATTGAATAAACTTAACCTATTTTAACTTAAAAACCGCTAGTGGATATTTGCGCTCAATTATCAAGTTATTTAAACTATATTTTTTATGAAAATAATATAAATTTTACATTCATTTTGCGAACTTTCGAGATTTTAAATAGCTGTTGATATAAAAAAATATATATAAAGTTCCAACATTATTCATAATGAATATGAAATACAATAAATGTTTTACGTACACTCGCTCTCGTCAGAAAATTTATGGTTGTAGTAATTTTGTACAAACAAACAAAAATGCATCATCGCTAAAAATTAAATTGGATAACAGCTACTTAATCTCAGAAATAATTTGACCAATTTCAATAAAAATTTTGCAATTCGCCATGGATTATTTTAATAATTAATATTATATTTATTATTAGAAATATTAAACATGAAATATTTTATATATATCATACACATTATCAAAAAAAAGTCGTTAAATAGTTCAAAAAAACCCTAAAAAACCGATAATATAATCCTTAAATATACTTGAAAAATCTAATAATCAGCATTTGAGTAAATTAATTATTTTAAAAAAATAGGTGTTATCATACTTAGTGAATCATTTTTAAAATAATATATGCTGTAGAGTATCGTGGAAAATATAATATGAGGTACGTACACGTATATAGAAAAGGGGTAATCCTGATTTTTAACTTTTTATTTATTTATTTAAATATACCTTTTATATAATATTTACATACAACCAAAAATGTTAGAAAAATGAGATACATCCCAAGTTTTTACTCATTTAAAATGTAGTGAATTCAATACGCTTTACTTATAAAATCTAAAAAACATAATATTTAATTGCTTCAAAAAAAAAATCTATCATAGGTACTACATGCCTTGTTCAATACTTTTAAACGCAGTAATTTTTTTTTTATGTTTAATCAAAATTTTAATCTTGTAATACATTTGTATGTTTTGTTGTGAGAAGTTAGATAATTATTTTTTTTTTTTTAAGTTTATCGTAATAAATAAAACAAACTATTTAAATGTTAAATTTAAATTGATTCTATTAGTTTTTAAATAAAGGACAATAGTATTATATAGTTATTTGTTGTATTCTTTTATGGTATTTTAAATGTTCAAAGACATTTTTATATTAAGTATTTTAATATTTACCTACTTTGAAATATTGAATAGGTAGGTACCTAAATAGAAAAAACATTTTGTATTGAATACTGATGAATATTTTATATGCATTAGGTTTCAAATAAGTTGGTAAACATACTTTAAAGCAGTAAATAAACATATAATTTTTTTTATGCAAGTAGTTATCTACTTTTCAATACTAATGTTAAGATGGATAATGCAAAATAAGAGTATTACTGAAGACCACAGGGTTCGGGACTTATTATAGCGTTTGATTTTTTTTCGGATTGACTTCAAAAATACTATTTTAAAGTGCCTTTTTGCTTATTATGGGGTTTTCTAGATGTTTTTGTGTGTGTGTTTTTGTTTTTTTTGTTTTTTAAAAACCTGATTTTTTCCAATGTATATTAACGATAAATTTTCAACTTTGTGTTCTATATACATTTAAATTTAAGAAACATTACAAGATAGTTTCTATTTTTTGATAAAATTACACAAGAATCCTATTTTGCTGTTTTTCGACAAAAAGCATAATCGAATTACTGAAAAAATAAATTAAAACATATTACCAATTTTTTTTTTTTTAATTTTATTTAGAACTTCGTTTTTTAAAAAATAAAACTATTTAGGAAAACTATTGTATTTTAATATAATCAATAATCGTAGCATAGGTTAAGTTAGTTTAGGTAAGTAGTTTTTATTCCATATTTTATTCTAATTTTTCTATTGATTTTTTTCACTTATCAATTTAATTAGAGTAAAATATTAAAGTGACATACCTAGTCATAGTGAGTAGAGTTCCTATTCTTCACAAAAATTTTTTAGCATTTCTATTTTAATTGTTACTCGACCCAAGCGTGCAGTGACATTGTCTATGTGAAATGAGTTTGTATGGTTGTATAAATTCGCATTTCATATTTTTTTTCTGAATAGTTGATTATTATTAATAATGGTGAAAAAAATAATAGATTTTTGCATTGTTAAAAAAAAAAATAATAAAAAATGAGTTATTAATAATAGTATATTAATATTATGTTGGTAAGTAGTTTGTATCACTAACAGTTTTATGATATGTAAGATACAATACATTAGACAACTATCTACCTTGTTTGTAATTGAATTTCAGCTGATGTTCTTATTAAAGCTATTTGTATCCTCAATAAAATGTTACATGCACCTACTTTCGTTTTTGATAAAATCAAGTAACTTCATTCATAAAAATAATGCAGTATTTTAAATGTGTATTATGTGTTAATTGTTTATACTCCATAGACCATATATATTTTATACTTGGAAACAGTATTATTTTGTGTATGTTTGAAATAAAATTAAATATATATGTTTAAAACAATACTTAAGGGTAGGGAAACATTTTTTATTGTTGTTTTATTCTTATTATTTCAAACTGGATTTTTTTCTTTAGTCAATATTTATTAAATTTTGATTATATTCGAGGACTTCTACTTTTTATAAAATTGGCGGTGTAAAAAGTATAAGTTTATAATCTTTTGATGTTTGAATTGCAGCTAAAATTATTATACATATTATACAGAGTTTGTGTATGATGTTTCAATAGACTCAAGTAGATAAGGAAACACTATACCGTTGTATACGACGTTGATTATTCCTTACAGTATCATTTATAGCTTAGTTATTTTATATTATGACACAGCAATAAAAAATAAAATTTAGACTGAATCAAGGGCTCAACACGTATGTTTATGATAATATATATCATTATCTTTCCCTTGCAAAACCAGTGATGTTGCAGTCTTATCATTGTATTTATAATGTATACGAATAATATATATGTATATAAAGTTTTATGTTAAGTGATACAAAATAAGGGGTTTCTTTTACCATATAAAATATTAAAAATATAATTTTTATCTTAACGTATTTAATATTTATGCCACATTTATTATTCAACCGAGTACTTTGGATAGCTAATATGTAATAATAATATGATGAC
Source organism: Aphis craccivora (assembly GCA_009835225.1). Classification (NCBI taxonomy): domain Eukaryota; kingdom Metazoa; phylum Arthropoda; class Insecta; order Hemiptera; family Aphididae; genus Aphis; species Aphis craccivora. Next base: position 6,193 of record VUJU01006522.1, read on the forward strand.
TTGTAATACATATTAAAATATATAAATATTAAATATATTAACAAATTTTTAGAGTATAAATAATTCTTATCTAACGTTCTCACTGCAAAATAGGTAATTAAATTTAAATAATTTAAAATATGTGAAACAAATATGCACTTAATTTTTAATAATTAATTTTACAGTTTATTGCCTGAAATATAATATAGTATTTCATTATAAAAATAAACATATCATCAAAAACCTTTTCTACAGTACAATTATATTAATATAAATTTATTTATAGATAATAATATGTAAATTCTTATAAACAAAATTAATGTACTTACATTAAAGGAAAAATATTATTTTGGACTTCAGACTAGGTATTTTATATTATAATATATATTATATAAAAAAATATATTTTCATTTCTTAAGCCCAAGTTTATTTTTTACTCTCATGATTATCATTGACCATGAAACATCTTACGCTACTACTTTGTTCTTTGTTTTTCATTATGCTCAAAAATACCTTGTCGATTTTCCATTTAAAAACGTGTTTTTTAATAATAATAAACTATTCAAATAAGCCGAACAACGCATCTTCTTGCTAAAGTTTTATTTGCCCTCAAAATCTATGTAAAATATAAACTAAAAATAATTATAAAAACATTCAACCCTCGGGCATAAGATATGTAATAAAAAAATTCTCTCCTACATAATACTATAAAAACTACTTCTGCCCTTTTCGTTGAACTGGAGCGTGCTATTGATACTATTGATAACAATAACGTCTTTATTATTAATGTTTATCTTCTAAGGACAAATGACAATAACGTTAATCATATAGACACGAACGTAAAATCTACCAATATAAACACTACTTTCAATACAAACTTTCCACCAAAAAAGGTATATCTAGCAAGAACAAACGATTTCCCACATCAAGCCGATCTTTCTTCACCTCCTAAACCCTATCAAATGACGCACTTTTTATTTTTTTTAAATTTTTTTTTAAGCAAATATTAACCGTTTGATCTACCTACTAATTACTATCATATAAAAAATCATATTCTCTTTAAAAGTATGCATCTCAATTGTCCTAAGAAATTTCAAAATAAATTAAAATTAAATTACTTATATTTAACTTTATTATCACGAATTCATAATAATTCACTCATGTGGTCACATCTACTTAAAATGTTATCATATTTACGTATTATTATACAAACTGAAAATCTTATTGATAGTTAAACAGCACCAAAGAGTTGCAAACAAATCTATACAATAAATATTAATGCCTATAAAATAAAAGATAAAGTAATTTATAATACATTATTTTAGTTTCTAGTCATTTTTACAGCGTTCTTCAACTGTGATAATCATCTGCTCGTTAAAATCACATTGATATCATATGTTATGGCAAGAGCACAATATCATTATTGATTTCTTGCGTTACAAACAGTCATATTAATCTCTCGTTAGGTTAGGTTAATTTCTCGTATATATCAAAAAGTAAATAAGTAAATAAGAAAATAATTATTCACGAAAAGACATGAAAATTGATGTTTTTAAATATGGAAATCATTAGTTAATTTATTATTATTATTATTTTTTAGCAATAACTAAAAGTTAGGTTGTGCTTTTAATATATATTTTGTAAACATTTGTTTTTTTTTTTTTTTTTTTTTAAGATTTTATCAATTAGATGTTATTATAACTACAATATAAATATTATAGTTGTAACTACTTTACCACGGCAACAAACATTGACAAGTAAACATAATATTTGTAAATAGTATTCGAGTTGATCTGTAATCTGTGTAACAAGTATTAATCAAACTTCAATAAGTATATTGAATAATTAATATTATATACTACTACTTTTAATTTTAAAAAATAATCTAGTTCTTTATTTAATAAGTTTTTTAAACAACATGAATGATAACTTAATAAAAGCCATTACTTTTATGGCCCTTGGTCAATATAACAATGTTATAAAATATTTCAAAGCATATATGGAAGAAGAACCACGTATTCCATTACGCAAAGAAGTATTTAAACTGTTATTTAGAGTCTGTAATAAATTGTCGAATGATAATCGAACTTATATACGTGAGCTAGAAGCATACTTGAAATCACTCCAAGATAACGACAGAGAACGCATCGTAGCTATCACCTCATTATTGGATGAAACTAGAAACGATTTAATTGCCATTTGTGCCGAAGTCGTTAACATTATAAATACCAATTTACTCAAAAACGTAGAAGAAATGCGAGAAAAAGTATTGATTTATAACATGAAAGGCGATTTATATCGGTATATTTTGTAGTTTTTGATATTCGCTTTATATTTTACTCAGACTTGTAGCAATTTAATAATTTAGATATTCAATGATTAATTTTATTTTAATTTGATTGAATTTCACATTTAAATACACACTTACTAAGCCCTACAAAGACAGTAAATTAAAAAAAAAAAAATAATGTATAAATACATCCCTTTAGATAATAAATAGTCTTAAGGAGGAAACGTTTTCAAAATTAAAAATGTATTAACCGACCGCATTAGCTTTGTAGTAGGTTTGTTTAATATATTTATATTGTGTAATATCATTTATAGATAATCTAATCTCTAGGGCTATGAAATTAAGAATATAAAATGTAAAACAAAATGTATATCATCATTTATGTTATTATATAGTTATTTTATAATAATATAAACACGATTGTAGTAAGTCATTCTAGAATAGTTAAAAGGTATTTATGCTTAAAATATAGTACTAATTAGTTTTTAAATGTATTTACAAATGTTACATTATAGTTGTATTATATATTATAATACAAATACATTTTAGGTATGTATGGGAAGTAAATAATGACGACGCAATTTACAGAGAAGCAACTAAAGCATATCAAGAAGCAATGAGTATATGCCAATGGAATTTTAAACCAACAGATCCATACTTATTACAAGTCGCATTAAATTTCACGACACATCTGAACAATGCTAATAATACAGAAATGGCTATAGTTATCTTAAAAAGAGTTATTCAAAACGCACAAACGGAAGATCTTCAAAATTATGATTTCTTAAAGAAATCATATGTTGAGCTAGTTTTGAAATACTTAAATGAAAGTTTACTTCGGTTTCAGAATATTGTCAACCAAAATCAAGTACAAATAATTGAACTGATGGAAGAATTTGAAATCAATTATCGTTCAAGACGATCAGGCTGATACTGTTCCGCTGTTCTTTTAAAACATTTTAATTTAAATTTATACTTCACACGCGCTCGCGTGCGCGTGTATGTGTGTGTTTGTAATACATATGTATAAAAAATATATATACCTATATATTTCACGTTTCTTATAAGAATTTTTTTAATGTATTTTAACTTCTAGTATAAATTTAAAATACAAGGCATATCGAAAAAAACTAATTCATAATGTTGATACTTTATAACCATGTAAGAAGATCTGAATTTTTTTTAATATTACTTCTAAAAAAATATAATTAAAAGTGATAAAATTATAAAACTAGTCATAAACTGTCAGAAATGCATAGTATGGCATACTGTGATACTTTTTCTTTTTATTTTTTCATTTAATCATCACAGAAAATACACAACATCACGGTCCACCTACACAATAATAGCGGTCTTAACATTTATAAAAAATGAACTTATTAAAAAACTAATTATAAAAAAGATTTCTTAAATATATCGGTGTAATTCATGAAATAGATAATTTTACAATTTAACTTACTTAGTTGAAGTTTAAATTAAAACGCTTATAAAAAACATAATTGTATTTTATTAATAATAAAGTATAATTGATATTATATTTAAATGTGTGTCTTCTATGTATTTTTAGATTCTGAACGGAGTGAAGAATGTATTGATTTTACAATGATGTGTTTTTTTTTTTTTTTTTTTTTTTTTTTTTTTT
>VUJU01006523.1:0-10102 GCA_009835225.1 Aphis craccivora
TTATAATTTTATCAATTAAGTATACAATCTGATTAGGCAATTACAACTTATAATGAATTGAATTTAAATTTAAAAACTATAATTCGCGTAGATGAATATATAATTTACGATTATAATTTTTATTTCATTCAAATTTTTGATAACTGCTATGAATTATAAGTACAATTTTAATTTAGCATACAGTTTTAAATTATATATTTTGTTCTAACTTTTAGGGGATTGTTGAAATATTTTTATTACGCCAATGATAGATATGAGTCAATGAATGAAATCATTTATATGGATTAAAAATAATATAATTTATATTTATTGACTAACACAATTCACAACACTATTTCTATAATTTTTTTATATTAGGTTAAGTTGTTTATGAATCAAATAACAGTCCTTGAATCAAGCGAAATCACAGCTTTTGGAATTTTCAATATCAATTTAAATCTTGTTGTATCAGTAAGTATGCATTTAAATTATTTTTTCTATAACTTAACTTAAACCCATATAAGAAAATAGAGGAGGGTTATTTTTACAAAAAATAAAATAAAAATCGTTCGTTATCATTTTAACCGTTTTCGGCGAAAGGTTATTTTACGATTTTTTCGGGAAAACAATTATTAAACTATTTTAGATATCTTTTAAAAAACCTTAATATCTGTAATATTCTACTATACAAGTATTATTATTTCTTCATGAATGCAACATGTTATTCATGAAGACTTGTCTCAATTTTTTTGTGTTTCTATTACTTGGTAAATAAAGTATAGATATGAGAATATTGTAAAATATCAAGTCTGAATTAACCAAAATTACTTGAAATGTAATAATTTGTTTACAATCAAGAAAAAAAAAATTGTTTAAAAAGACATTCTTAAGAATCTAAGATATTTTAATCCGTTATCAACTATAACGATAAGTGCATTATAAATTTGAATTTAAAAAAGTTTTATCTATTGAAAATACGCAGCTTTGTGGAGTAAGAGTAGTAATAATATCAGGTGTAGATATAGTTTACAATATTATATGTGATACATGTTAATCACCTATATCTTAATATATTTTAAAATCTAGGCGTTCTAAACAAATAGCTAAATAATTTAAATATATCTATATATATTTTTTTGATCGAAATCATTTATGCAAACAGGTAAGGGTTACTTTATGGAAAACGGTACGGTGGATATCAACTGTGCAATTTAGTTATTGCGTAATTCATTTTAAAAATTTATTTTAACTCTTTTATTGATTACGATATATGATGAAGTAAAGTTTTTTTGTTCACAGATACTTATATTACTTATAACTGGTTTTGTTACAATAATACAAATGCAAGAACATCCAATATTGATGCAATCAGAAAAAAGTTTAAATTTTTATATACGGAATTTAAGTAGCACTAGAATTGACTAACTAAAAATGTAAAGCTACAACTCGTTTGTATATATTTACCTTTTTTACAACTCATTTGCTTACCTATGTTTTGGGTATCTGCGTCAAAAATTATTAGTATTAGAACACGTTTATATACACTGAAGTGTACCAGTAGTTGACCTAAACCTGCATTATTTTATACCAAATATAATTTTGTCCCGAATTATCTAAACAGAATGCACCCGTCCTAAAATGAATGTAGTAATATAATGTTTTTATTTTTAAATATATTTAGAAAACCTTTGATTTGGGTGTGTTTTAGGTCCGAACGATTCTTAATATTTTTTTTTATTCTGTGTACTTTATCCATAGCAACTTCTTACTTGTTTTAATTTTATTAAAAAAATATTCTATAAGAATAAAATTATACGAATGTGCACTACTAAGGTTTTTTGAAAATAGCAAATAAAATGATTCACATGCATTGCTATTTCTTTCTGAATCAATTTAATTCGTAGTACACAAACAAGTAGGAGAAGTGGAAACATAATATGTGTCAACTAAATATTCGGATAATTTAGATCCATATTATCAGGCTTCAATCATAAATAATGTTGTATGTTTGAAAAGATACAATCTTTAAAGCACATTTTTATCTCCACTTATGAAATACTTTCAAAGCATAAGACTTTAACGTCATTTGTTTAATGCGAGCTGTATATAGAATGTATAATTATTTATAACAAAATTAAATTTTACCCTTATCACTGAACCCATGTAATATTTTTCACTGTGGTAATGATGTCAGAATTTTCGTCTATTAACATGTACACACGAAGTATAGGTCATTGACTAATTACTCAATGGTATTGGTACATCATATAGTTTCTATCATAAAATGACTTATATCATAATAAATGGTAATAGTAACCATATTTCGATAAAGCCTAAATAACTATCGTTTCTCGTTAGCTATGCATTGTCAATCCACTTAGAAATGTCTAAAATTACACATTCTGCTAAAATTTTAACTTAACATCAAAAAAATGTACCTATTAGTATTTTACTTAGTGATGTTGACAGAATTTTAATATGTTATCACTTAACAAATTATCTTTGTTAATATTATTTCACGGAATATGATTTCAGGTTTATCATTAATCTCATTCTTTTTTTTTTAAATTTATTGTACCGTTTGTTTATTTAACACATATTTTGCACGATTTACCTTATAAGTAGATCCCGGATTGATATGCACTAAAAAGTATCAAAATATGTCATATTATAATATGCAACAAATATACAGTAAAAATCATTAATATATCATATGCAACAAGTATGTGTTTACAAAATATATGTTTCAAATGTCATTGTTGTACTAAGTATGAAATAATAAAATATAAATGTATACATAAATACATGAGTATTTCTGTTTAAAAATACAATAAAATGTACAACGCAAAATGTGTTTTTATTTTTTATTGTTAAAATTAATTGTTTTTCATCATCAAAATCATTTTGTTTTGATAGTTATTATAACAACATAATTATATCATAAAATTAAATGTATAACATCCATAACGACGATATAATGATTAGATTACATCAGATGAACTTTTTCTTCTAGTAGGTACTATTGGATTACCTCAACTATTTATAATGTATATATAATATTGTACATATAATACGTATTTTAAATTAAGATAGCTAAAACTGTAACCGACCAAAATTTTTTTGAAACAGCGCATTCATTGAAATATGCAACAAATATACATTTACGGCTAAATATGCAAAAATATTGCATATTATTCAAATTAGTGTTATTTTTGAAGATTATAAACAAAAATATAAAAAAGTGAAAAGGAAAAAAATATGCAAAAAACATAAAAATCCGGGCTCTACTGTTGGGTACTGTTGGTTATCAGAGTTTAAATCCAACACTAATAAGTTATTTAGAATAAAAGTTACAACTCAATTACGAATAATGCTTTTATTAAGTATAAATAAAGTACACGTAACTAATATAAAAAGTGGCTGAGTGCCGTGAAGGTGCTCAGGTGTTGGTGGCTATCATGGTAAATCTGCCGTTACTAGTCTTCGGGATCCCTTATTTGTGGCGCGTCCCTTGTTTGCATCAAACCGTAGCTTTCTGGGTGTCCTTGTAGTTGTTGTTGCAAATGAGTAATCCGAATTTGATAATATGCAATAAAACCTACTACAGTATAATTATTATAATATAAAGATACATTGTGAAGATTAAGTCACCACACTCATAAATTTATTATTATTGCATTACAACAATTGGTGCATTATCCCGACACGTTTCATGGTCATAGTAGTATATTATGCAACTCCCTCGACACAAGGCATGGTCGATGGTCATACTAATCTAACCTTGATATCTCCTAGCCCATAACGCTACTTATCTATAAATATTATTAAATAATAAATGATAAATATACGATTAGATACCTGATACTTGCAATTATTTTTTAAGCCATACAATTAGTTTTATACAAGAATGGTGTGTGTTTGCGCCAGGAATAATAGGCCGTGCGCCTGGTTGCGTAATGCACTTCGTACGCTCCTTATAGTATACCACCCACCGTCCGATTTGTATGTGTGTATATAGGTATAGCACTCAACAGGAAGTGGCCAGGTTCGCTGAGCAAGACCTGTGAATGCTAGTGTGTGGTGGGTGTGTAAGTGTGTATATGTGTGTGTGTGTGTACTTAAAAACTAGGGACACGGGTAACTAAGAATAAATGGTAACACAGTAGAAATTTGGTAAAGATATAGATAGTATAATAAAACAATAATAGATAATAAATTACCGCCCTTTTGGCCCAACAAGGTAAAAGAATATATTTTATAATTTAAGATGCCGGTTTGGCACAGCCAATAATAATAATAATTAATGTGACCAATATTCAATAATAAAATAATAGGTAAAAATATAAATAATAATAATAAATAAATAAAAACTCACAATTTGTGGAGCACTGCTGGCCAGCCGCTACTAAAATTGACACACACAATACGGATATAATAATTGAGATAATACACAAAAAATACAATAAATAGATACGGCGATTAGCGCCTATAAAATATAATGTATCATATTGTGATTTGCGCATACAAAATACAACGAAATAATATATAACAATTTTCACTGGCGATTAGCGCCTAACAAAATATAATTATGTATAATAGAAAATAACGTATGATATGGCGATTAGTGCTTAAAAAATACGCTACATAAAGGTAGTGGCGATTTGCACTCACGAACTACCATTTTTTTAAATATATAAAAACAACGAACCACGGCGATTGGTGCAGGTATATATGCGTTATTGCGACAACGCTGGAGAGAAAACTGACTATATAATTATAATAATATTAATTTATTACGACCGCGACCGACCTGAATCCTTATAATTTCGGCGGCTGTTCTGCAAATTGCATAGCCGGAGAAAAGGCAACGGCTGATTGTGCGACGTAGTAATCTTAACATTATTATAACTCACACAACAATTAAAACACAAATTTAAACAATGATATGTGTTGACGCGGAACTGGCGGAGGTTGATTGTAGATCATCCTCGCAGGTGTCTGGTCGGCGTCTGTTGAGCTGTAACCGTTGTCGATGATGTACTGGTGACGGAGATGATGATCGGTCGATCTCCGTGGTCGGACGAGGGCTGACGTATCCAACGTGGTATGGTTGACGGTCGTCGTTCTTAAAACACGGGCGATCATAACACCGTGTTGTCGCGTTGACGTTGCGTGTCGCAGAGCCGCGATCGCCGGCGGCTGGTACTCGTCCGGCGCGACTTGTCTTCCGTCCCGCCTAGCCTTTGGGGCGTTGTTGGTAGAGTCAACTAAGTCGTATCGTCGTAGGCCGTGGTGGCGGTTGATAAGGTGCCGACCGGTCGCTGCGGTGGCTGTACTTTGTACTGGCGACCGTTGCGTACCGTGTCAGTGTGTGCGTGTGTGTGTGTGTGTGTGTGTGTGTGATCGGCCGGTGAAAAATATAGGCCGTTGACTTATATAATAAGGTGGCTAGGTGGGTGGCTGAAGTGGTGTAAGCACCACTATATAGCTATATGGCAGTTATTGATAATAATATGGAAATAATGATAATAAAAACTTGAATCTAGGCGCTAGCAGTGTGTTTACTGTATAATTTAGTGAAATACTTATTCAGAATTTAAATAGGAATTCCTACTTTATTTTATCAAATTCATACATCTCATTATAATATAATTACTATAATAGACCACTATTGAAGAGGTCGACCACCATCATTCATTTTGAATGATTTTATTATTAAATTTTAATGTAAAAAAATCTTCGCGAGTGTTATTTTTAATAAATTGAACAACATTTTAAAAGTAAACAACATTTGTAATAAATTGTAATCACGAGGACTATAAAATCACAATGACAAGAGAAACCATTAGAAATACTTACAGAAAATAATTTGTTCATACAATCAAAAAAATCAACACGCCATGAGTTATGAAAACAAACTTACAACATATTGATGTAAAACCATGCTCAAATCTAAGATAGAGGTAAGAAACCATTTCCCTCTGTAGATTCTGGTGAAATGTATATCGTATAAAGACAAGTTAAACTGTTATGAAGATCAATGTATGATTTTTATTTATTGAAATATTTTGAAAACGTGAGAAATAAACTAATTATTAATTAACATACTTAATTATTTTATACATTTTGTGTTCTCAGTGTTGATGTTATATTGGAATTTACGTGTTCAAATAACTTAGAATTACTAAAATACAACAGGTTTCGGCAGAGCTGTCTGTAGGCTGTAGCCCTATAACATGCGAAATAGAAAACGACGATAAGCAGAATATGCAGGAATATAATATTGTGACGACGAACGCAAAAGTAATGGTACCATCACCAACTAACGCAGAAAAATCCATTGATTGCATTGAACATAACCATGGGCTTGCTGAATCCCACATGAAGAAGGGAGACATTGTTGGTTTCCCGGATATACCGTAGGGTTAAATGCTAAATCTTTCGATGGATTACGTCATGATGAAGGTTGATAGTGAGACCGAAATTACGTACACCATTGCTTCTATGCAACTCTCGTGTAACTAGTCGATTTGCACTGTAGAGACCCGGTGGTTATCCCGGGAAAACATCGCTCGATCTGGAAGTGGACGAAGAAATTCGTCCGTCGCCTGTTTCACTGCGGTGTATAATCTGATTCGTAATATAGTAAATATATTATTATTGTTTACTATGTCCTCAAACATCTTTCGGTATCTGTTTAATTTATATAAAAAAGTACCTGGTATTTTAGTAAATTAAATTTTGACTATGCAATAGTTACAACAGGTGATTTCTACTTAGACAGTTGACGAAAATGACTTATACTAAAAATAGCCTGTAGAAATGTAGAATGATGAGCGGCATAGAACTTATGCCCTTCCTAATAAACCCAACCCCCGAAAAAAAGTTTCCCTATTACTATACTTATAATTATGAGATAATAATTAAAATTATGTAGGTATATAAATTCTATATAGAAGAAATCAGTCTTATAAACTTTAGATTTTCGGGTGTCCTATTAAAGGTCAAAATATTACATTCTGTGATTAAGGTTTTAGTGTTTGTTACAACATTACCTATCTGGATCGTCTATCAAATAACAACAATACACATATGTGACAAGTATAATACTGCTTATGTATTTTTATTTATGTTTTTTTACGCTTATTGCGTTTAGTTGAGACGATAATAACACTATGAAGGTTAGGTTAAGTCATCAATGATCATTAAAATGTCTGTTTTTGTTACTAACCACGTACATTTTGTATACAAATACTAAAATACTTAACATGACCTTTTAACAGCGTAGATAGTTAACTGTGGCAGTATAATGATTATTGACTTACTCAAATAAATAATAATTCCTTATGTATGACATATTTGTAATCATTCAATCATTAATTTCTCGATTATTTCGGTGGTCTAAATTAATTTAATCTATAAATAAATATTATAGTAAGTATAAACTATTTATAAATGAATATCGAAAATTACGTTTCCGCATTTATTATCCATAAAAGCATTTTCTTAAAATGAAGACCTTTTATGAAAAAACTTTAAGAACTATTTTATACTTGTGCAAATTTGTTGGCATCATTAACATATCTTACGTATTACAATCGGATGGATTATTAATAGAAAACACAGAATCATTGTATAAATGTCTTGAAATTTCTCGAATGATTATGTTAATAATACTTTCGTACTCTATATTTATAAATGCTGACTTTTTATTTACATTACATGTAGTTAAGGTATGGTCAGTTATCATTGCATCAAGAATATCAGAATCACGGTTAATACAGTAAGCTAAATAATACATATTATATTTAACAATCATAAATTAAGAAATAAAAACTAGTTTATACACTACAAATTATTTTTTACAAACATTTAGAATGCAAATGGAATAAATTTTTGAAATTTTTTTAGAAGTGATGAATGTGTTGATTTTACAATGATGTGTGTTTTTTGTCTGTGTACAGCATAACCCGTTGAAATAATGTTTACCATAAATAACCAAATAATACTAACCAAGAGTTGAAAATATTACAATATTATACAATATTTTCCATAAGTTTGGCATACAATAATTATAAAAGACGTCGAGCATAAAATAATGATTTACGATAAAATGATCTAAGAACTTTCTTGTTGTTAAAAGTTATTAGTCGTAGAAAGTTGAAACATATACCAGTTGTATAAATTGGCATATTCTGTAGAAGATTTAATTTTGAGGTATTCATATAATTAACACATATACCACCTTTTTCACAAATGAGTGTAAAATGAAGTGATGAATGTGCTGATTTTATAATGATGTGTGTTTTTTTTTTTGTGTGTTTATGTACAGCATATCTTGTCAAAACTATTTATTTACTTACCATAAAATATAAGTCACTAAACAATACTAGTCAAGAGTTAAAAATATTACAATATTACCTATACAATATTTTCCATAAGTTTGTCTTACAGTAATATTATAAAATACGTTGAGCGTAAAATAATGATTTACTATGAAATTATCTTAGATTTTTGTTATAGTTAAAATTTACTAGTCGTAGAATGTTGGAGCATACATTAGTTGATAAAATTGAAATATTCTGTAGAAGATTTATTTTGAGGTATTCATGTCATTAACACATAAACAATCTATTTTAACACCCAATGCAAAATACAAATTCTGCTCCTAGACTGAGAATCATATTCGTACAGAATCGTTTTTCGTATAGATACAATGATCATTTTTTTCAAAGTTAACAAACAAAATTACACTTAATCAAATGCCATCGTTGCTTCACACTTCACCAACCAAACAATTATTTCCATAAACATGAAAAAAATAATATGAATGAGTATGATAATATGAAACATGTTTATTTTACTGTATACTACTATAATAAGTTTCCAACACAACTTAAAAACAAATTAAATAACCGGGTTTTTCACATAAAATGTGTTTTTTAGGTTGATGAATGGTATCATAGAGTACGATCAAAAACTAACATCACTTCCAAGGTTTTTGTTAATTCACCAATTTTTACCGAAGAAAAATTATTGGAACATAATTTTTATTTTTACATTGATTTATTATACTGCAATGACATTAACAATACTTTACTTATATTCACCGAAGTCTAGAGACATCAGTTTTATCGCTTTGTATTTGATTCGGTTAGAATTTATTATAGACCTTTCAGTAATATTTTCCTCGTATTTTTTCCTTAAACAATTAGAGTATAGATTCCAAATGTTAAATTATTCATGGAAATATCTTCAACCTGGACTTCTAACCACTTCTAGTGAATTGACACATTCCATAACAGAAATGACGCTGGATAAAATGCGGTTGTTACACACCGAGCTATCAGATCTATTAAGAACATTCAGTGACGGTTTCGGAAAAGTCATATTAGGATTCTTTATATTCACTTATATTGATATGGTAGCTACTTTTTTTTTAATAATTATTCGTGTAAAACAAAGAAAAGAAGAAAATATTTTAGTCAGAGTTTTAAAAACATTATTACCACACTGTTACCAGATACAGAATGTGATATACATTTTATCGATTGTTATTGCTGCATCACGTGTTCATGAAAAGGTACAATCAGTAAAAATATTTAAATTTGAGTAGGTAACTATACCTACAATTTTCATGCTTAAAGAAATTGATACAATAAAGTATATCATAATTAAATATAGATAATCTAACAATATTTCGATGTCTTTTCTTTATATATGTTGCATGGCTCTTCTTTTATTTTTAAATTGTTCGATTAATTTTTAGAATACTCTTATACTGCTCTATACTATCATTGGTAGCGATTGCGCGTATTCTACGTTGCTGCTCTATTCAATTACCTTGCTTATTTTTTCGTTCTTTTTTGACTTTACCACTAAACACAACGCGCTTTTCCGTGTTCAAACTGTAGCTTTCTTTGGTATTTTTGCACCTTTTATAATAATTTTGATATTTTAATTAATAGTGTTATTTGTTTAAATAAACAATTACTTTACTTTATAATATGTCCTTCTTATTTTGTGTATTACACTGTTAATATATTTTTATTTAATTATGTGTGCTTAATTTTAGAGTAATTTTTTTTTATTATTAAGTATTATTAACATTTTCTTAAATATT
>VUJU01006524.1:0-10099 GCA_009835225.1 Aphis craccivora
CGTTTGAGGATAAATCGTTATCGTTACGCTATTTCGTAAAAATTTAAAATTCAAACGCGCTTAAAATTTTTCCTATAATGATGTTTCGAGTTTTCTCTATAGATACTTGAAGGAAATTTTATGGAAAACTTATTATTATATTTTCAATCCTTAGTTATAAACACAAAAAATGTTATGATTTTTCAATTTCAAAATTACATGCATATTTTTCGCGTTTGCGATAGATTTCTTAAAAATTTGAACTATAAAAGCTTATAAAAAAATTGTAACTAACGATTTTTAATTTTTTTTAGCTACAATAAGAACAACTCATAAAGAACCTTGTATTAAATTTTCAAGTTTTTTTGGTCATCCGAAATTTTTTTATCGACATTTCAAAAAAAAATTCTCATAAAAATTGAAAATTTCTATGGTCTATAAATAACTCAAAAAAAGTCAAAATATTTTGAAAATTTAGCCATGTATTAAGAACTGTAACATAAACATTAAACATGTGGTGAAAATTTTAAGTATTTACAGTGATTATAATTTTTGAGTTACCTACAACCATATAAAAAAATCGATTTGGTCGAAAACTGGTTTTGCGTAAAAATTCTCGTTTTTTCGTCACTTTTTTTTTGTTCTTCTCGATTTTTTTGAAAACTGTTTTGACCTCTATAATGCACCAAGGATAGTTACTTTTCCATCGGAAACCACCCCCAAAGTTTGAAATTGAAGCATTATTTCGACTAGTTATGCTGTACACAAAAAAAAAACACACACATCATTGTAAAATCAATACATTCATCACTTCGTTCAGAATCTAAAATATATAACAAGACAGAGACTCAAATTTATAAGAGAATTTATAAGAATTTATAAGTACTCATAGTATCGTTTTTCTTCAAATACGCTACTATAATTGTCATTTGTAAGACATTTTTCGAAAAAGACTTTGACGTTGTATCAATATTTTTACAGTTATTATTTCGAAAAATTGTAATCTTGTTTTTAACTGTTATTTGATTGATAATAATATTCGTTATTGTTGTAATCGAATATCGAACGTGTAAAAATTAGTTATAAATAAACTGAAATATTATGGCATGAAAAAAAATCTAAAAAAAGATTTTATTAAAAAATTTAATATTAGCCTTAATTTTTTAAAATTTAAATCAAGGTTTGAATGAACAATAATTATAAATAAAATTTAAAAAATGTTTTCTGTTCTGCACAATATTATAAATATGAAGTGTTTTTAATTTAAAAATAATAAGATTGCGTAAATTAAATAAATGAATATTATATATAATAGTATGATTCGAAAAAATTGTAATACATATTCAATGTTCAAAAAGAGTAAAAAGTTTACTATTGAAATGTGAATCAAATAAAATTGAATGAAAGACTGTTGATTCATTAAAAAATGGCTTTTACAATAAAAGCTATATAGGAAAATTAAAATTTTTGTTTAAAACAACTAAAACTATGAAAATGTTTGATAATATTTAATTTACATACTTTTAATTAATTTGAAAAAAAAAAATCACTTTTTAATAAAAGAAAATAATATATAATACATATACCTTTAAATATAATAATTATATTTTGATATAGAATAATAAACCAACTAATATTATATGTATTACTCGTATATTATATAATTGTGTAATAAGGGATTTTTTTTTCATTTCACATTTGTCTTTTTCCATTAAATTTTCGTACTATCACCGTAATTATTGATGATTTAAAAAAATTCTGTATATTATGGTAGTTTTATATTTAAGTATTTTCAAAAAAATTTAATTTTTAAATTTGGTTTCATTTTGACCCAGAAAGGGCATCCCACCGGTTTGTAGATACCTTTATTAGGTAGACGAAAAAGGTAGGTACAGTTTCGATGGAACCTCCTACTTTTGCGAAACGGAAATATAGCTACAATATAATGGACTTAAATTTGGAAATATCGTTTTTGACCGTCTTCTACCTACTGTATATTGTATTATTGTAGTATATTATACACAATACACGTAGGTTGGGCCACGTATACAATATTGTGCACAATACGTCTGTATGGCCATTTAAAATGTCACTCATGGTCAAATCAGGTACAAGAAAAGGCATAAAGTATATAGGTCCATAATAAAATGTACATAGATGGTTTGTATATATATTTATATATAATACATAACTAACAATATACAGGGTGATTCACTAAACATGATGATCAACTCGTTTTTTCTTCTTCAATTATTTTTTTATAATTATTTTAAATCTGATTTTGTATTTTTAAATATACATTCAAAGACTACATTTTCAAAATATCGCGCGTCATTTTTTATGTACCTACTGTATAAGGAGTGTCCTACAGGCTGCAGTGAAAATACAAACTTCTGTTTTTCATTTTTTTGAAAATATTGTTGCCGTATCAAATTTAAAATTCAAAATAAGAGTCGTATAATATGAGTCGTTGAATTTTGAGCACTCGGGATAACAGATCCATGGTAATGGGTTTGGAATATAAGACCAGTGATGAGTATGATGGCGATTTCTATAATTAATATAAGTACAGTAGAAGTTTATAATGACGTTTAAAGGAAAATAGGTCACAATAACCGTTTGCCATTACAACCAAAATGATTCAATAAAATTGTAACTTCAATACATAATAGGTATGTATTACATATAGAATAAAGTAAAGATAAAAATATTTATCATTTATTTTAATTAATTAAATTTACAACATTTTGTTTAAAAAATCACGCTCTATTTTTTTTCTAGTTCTTCAATATTTGTTTTTAGACAAGATTTTTCCAATATAACCAAAAATAACCGTTAAAATATCCGTATTACACAGACGTCATAATAATCGATACAAATTAGTACATACAATTTAAGAGTTTAGTTTTGTAGGGGCCTTCAATCTTAGGTCATTACACCCAATATGTGTTCATACTGTAATATTAAATATATGAACATTTATAATTTGTAAAAACGGTTCAAATATTTGAGAAACTATACTTGTTCGAATTTTGAATTGGGTACCTATATCGATCTACACCAAGATTTTCAAAAAAATATAAATTAATAAAAGAGGGCTGTAATTTGAAAAATCTGGTCATTTGTATCACCGTGGCTTATTATTATTCGAGTAGCACGAAAAATATAGTCCGTGAGTATAATTTATTAAATTATATGTTTATGCAGAATTAGAGTATAGATTCATATTGATAAATGGGGAAAATGGGAGATGCAAATCGTCCTGTATAATACGACATATAATGTCCACGACGTTTGTCCGGTGCCGACGACACGAGGAACTGCAACGTTGTAGGTATATACAGTTTTATTTCGATTTCAGTATTACACAATAATGATATAATACATATAATATATTATAATGTGTCATTCGCACGTGGTGCGCAATAATCCGCCATCCGCAAAACACTTGCACCCGTGCCGGCCCGGCGGCGGCGACCTCCTGCTGCACATGCGGCAACCGGCGCCGAGGGACGTCCCGTCATTAACAGATTTATAATATACACACTACCCCGAGAAAGGGCTAACGAGCTGGGCCCTCGGAATGCGTGTATACGAAACGTATACGTTTCACTTGTCGGCGAACGAAAATTTCTCGTTCCTTTAAACCGTATACGCATATAACGTATATATAGAGCACACAAACACATGATATTTATTATTGTATTATATATATTGAATAACAAGTCTTATACGGCGAACCCAAAACACATGCAACATATATATAATTTAAACGGCAAACGTGTAAGTGCGTGTTTGTCCATATGGTCG
Organism: Aphis craccivora; assembly: GCA_009835225.1. NCBI lineage: Eukaryota > Metazoa > Arthropoda > Insecta > Hemiptera > Aphididae > Aphis > Aphis craccivora. The sequence continues at coordinate 3,790 of VUJU01006524.1, forward strand.
GCTGTTTCCTCGACGATTTTTAATTCCTCCACGGCGGGTGACTTGCCGGGTACATCGTCATCCGTTATTCACAATCACTATCGACATTCAGTATACTCCGCAGGGACTTAAACGTGCAATAATAATAATAATACCCGTACGCGTGGTATGGATTAAAAAGATTTTTATACAGAGATCAAAACGAAAACATTGTCCGACTATTTATCAAGATGTTGTATAATAAAAAAAAAACCGTAATACTTACGTTGTAAATATACGTATATTTATTGGAACCAAAAATAGAACAAAAATATTATTATTGACATTGCGTAAACATAAATTATTTTTTTTCAGAGTTAATATTATACCAAAAAAAAACTAAAAACGTCTTTGGTCACCGATAATAATAATTTATTATTTTTAGTTATCATATAATACTATCATTAATGAATTCCTCAAGAATATTATCATGTTACCTATATATAATTTATACGATACGCGAATAATATACATACCTACGCATGCTTCAATCGTGTACAGTGTAAGAATACAATACATTATCATTTATTATTATATTGTGACCCTTTATAGGTACCTACCTGTAAGAATGTATAGAAAATTATAATATTATTAATATTAATATTGTTGTTGTACATATTATATATTATACTGATTCAGATTCCAGATAATGTCATGCAGACGAGTAAGCTTAAGCCATGATGCATAAAGAAACACATGGTAATAGCTTGTAATAATTTGTTTTAATAAATACAATTAAAGCAGAACCGAGTTTATTAGTCAGGACTTTGATCCTATAATATGTAAGTAATATAAAAAAATTAACGAAACCGAGTCGAGACTGTTTAATTGTGACGCGAACATTTGCGGTGTATAGACGATATGGAATATAAACTATAATAATATTACGTTTTTGTACGATTTTTGTTTGATCTTTCTTTGAACACTGTTTTAGAAACAAATAGGTAGCGTGTTCAAAATGTTTTAAGCTGAACATGGTTGCAGTATAAATGTATTCATTATTCAAACCGTTCTCAACATGATTTCCACAACGTAAAATAAAATGTACACTTAAGTAAAAAATAAATTTGTTTAATAATGAGCTATAATAGTTATATACTATAATAATACCTATAACGTCACAAAAAAGCGTTCATGCGAAAAAACACACGTAGGTACTTCATCATAAAACTTCAATTTTGGGTTTCTCGATTTACGTAGGTAAATCTATAAAATACGAACGACGTATTATATGTCTTCACTAACAATGCCTTGAAATGTACATTATTAAAATCTTATAGGTACTTTTTAAAAACTTGTTCTTTAAAATATATTGTTAACTAAATTTGTAAAGTTAAATTACTTTTTATATACATAATATATAAGTGGTACGCTGAAGCTATGTAATATAATGTATATTTTTAGTATATTTTATGTTATGTATACATGGTTTTATCATTTGCATTGTAAAACTATTACGTAAACAAATAATAATAACAATAAAAAATGAATTGAATTTGTAATTCACAAACAGTAATTATTAAACAAAAATATTTTATTCAAGTCACAATATGCACGTACAGTATACTCTACAGCGTAGTGTACCTACTATGAAAATAATGAATATTGATGTTTATTATATTCAAAACTTTATACAAAACCTGTATAACTTAATTTTTTGCATACATAGTTTGTCATAGTTTTTCCAACGTACACCCGTGTTTTTGTTTTTTATATTTGTATATTAAGTATTAAAAACATCAAATATAAAATGTTTTACGAATTGCAATAATCGTTTGAATAATTCCGACTATTCGCATTCAATTGATTACCATTAATAATGGATATTAGGTACTAAAGACTAAAAATTATAAATAAAAATGAATCGTTCACGTATAAAAATATCTATAGGTATATGTACGGTCAAATCACTAACTACCTTAATAAAACTGTTTTCAACTTTTATACCATTTTATGAATATCTTTTCATTTTTAAACGAAACCTCAAACGTTCGCCATCTGTCCAATCATAATTTACTCTATACACATCATTCTTATTTTTCTTGTATTTATAGTCTAAAATAAAAATTAATAATACTAAAATGTTACTTTTTATTAATATTTTCATTAAAACACCATATAATTATTATGCTACAATATAAATTATTATTTATTTAATACTTACAGCATTATAATTTTTTTTTTTTTTTTTACAGAGTACGAGTAAAAAAAACTACGGATAAGACATGCTTATATAGTTTTATTTCTGGTATAAAAAAATGTATTATTCTCAACAAGTAGAATAATTAATTATATTATGTATTATAAATAACAGCTAACAGGTAATAACTAATAAGTATATTATATTATCATATATTATGCTTCAAAAATATCCCATAACTCTATTAGTTGAAGTATATCATAACGATTGGTAATAAATTATTCACAAATTATTAATTACAGTGTTAAATTTTTTTCGTACTTCAACTATTATAATAATTTCAAAAATAAAAATTGTTATACGATATAAATAAGAATATACATATAATATGAGATATAAATCATAATATTAGGTCATTGTGGTGTCTGCCACTATAATTTTACATATTAAATCAAAATATATTGGAGGCTATAGCATTGGCTATTCAATAGATATACATATTGAATACCGTCATGAGGTCTGAGTATAAATTAGTAGCAAAACTGTCGTGTCAATTATGTCACAGTCACGAGTACAAAAACATCGTAAATTTAAAAATTATTCAAGTATAAAAATATTATAATATTACAACAACATATCGTTTTAAAATGGAATATTTCATATAAAATCTATTGTTAAAAATATACAAAATTGTAGCTAAAAAGTATAAAATTATGAAAATTATATAACAATTTAATATATATAATTTAAAAAAATACAAATATCACATTAAACGTAGTAATATATCTACATAAAACCGTAATATTAAAAACCAAGGAAGTCGGTCTGATATATAATTGGCGTCGAGTGTATACACTGCGTTGTGTTTATATCTCTGTGATGGACGTTTTAAATTTTATTTTAATAAAAGGCAAATGTAAACGATAAAATAAGATTTTGAGCGATGAGTGGTATAAACAACTATTATTATTTTTTAGAAAAATCAATTTTGAAATTTCAGCATATAAATTTAAATACTCTGTAATAATACAAATTAATGTAACTTATCGGTAAAATATTTTTTAAAAAACTAAAAACACTATTAGAGTATTAAAACAATTAAGCTAATTACCAGTTCAAAACTTATAAAAGTTTACATTTTATTGTTTTATTACGACAATAATTTCAATAATTTTAAGGTACGATATGTTTGTTTTCGTGATAATACGACACGGAACAGTAAATATGGACTTACGAAGATATGGACTTTTCAATTGGGTCAATCTTCAGCGATGAAAATATGACGTATATACGCATGTTATATGTAACCCACTTTTATATGTGTATAGATCTCTAAAATGTTTCAGTAATATTAGTCCAAACCAAAAGTAGTCCATTTTGTGAAAGGTATCAAATAACTGATAAAATACAACGACAGAGAAATGCAGAAAGGAGAAGAGTATAATAAATTATGACGATCATTTCCCAGAAATTTTGAGAAAGAGGTGTGAATATAAACCTAAACACGTTTGTTGTCATAAATATAATTTGTCGAAAATTTTTTTATGATCTTGTAGCATTAAACCAAAAATTATTAGCGTGTATTGATAAAACAGCTAGGTAATCGTGTTGTATCATATTATTAAGACCATGGGCACTGTACACGTGCAAATTTTAATACCTACGAAAACCAATTCCCAAAATAATGTAAACCTAGAAAAGTTCAAAGTAATCTCTCCTTGTTCATGACGCGTATAGCTAGGTGTAATACGTATATTTTACTAATTAACTTTTCGTGGATAATTAATTAAATTTGTATTGTTACTTATAATATACTTTCTTTAATTTCTATATAGTTGTTGAATAGCGTGTTTGCTTGCGATTTTGACTAATGAATACAGAATAGTACACACTATAAAATCTGCTGTGGTTGTTTGTTATATTATATTCACATTCTCGGTAAGTTCTTAATTTTATATTTTTTTTTTCTCACGATTCATATTTTATAAACTATTATTAAGTAAAATAAACCGTGCCTGTAAAATTTAGATCATAATATATTATCAACATTTTATTTTACTTTTTTGAACGATAACATTTTTAATTTTTTATTACTTATAACAGTTATAACTAATTAACTTCTCATGAGAAATTTGATTTTAAAAATTCGAGAATTAATACTTATTGGTATTTATAGACTGTATTTGGTACAGTTTTGGTAAATAAGTTTGATTCATGATTAATCTGAATATAAATTAGCTTCGCGCGTCGTTTGAAAAATTAAAATCTTATTATTTTACTTACCTACCTAAACATATAGTACCATTAGTACCTAGTTAGTATCTATCAACTTCATTTAAAAATTGTATTGTAATTATATGTATTTGTAATTAATATGTAACAAACTTTTACTAATTTTACTACTTTGTTGATTATTCGTAACCAATTGTTAGTGGGCAAAGTCGTCGGACGTCGATAGATTTTATTGAATCGTTTTTCGTAAACTGCGGTCAAAGTCGACGCGGTCCAAGTACTTTGAACAATGTTGAATTTCTTTACTATATAGTAAAAATAACACAATTTTATCAAAATCGTCAATATATAATAATTATTCTGATCGTCATCCGTGTTACGACGACACGTCAACACCACCGATGCAGTTACCCGCACACTCGTGGTTGTCGTGGTAGGTACCTATACGGTCGCACCATCATAATATTATTAGCGGTAAATTACGGCGCGTAGCTATGTGCACGACAATAGGTGCGTGTTATACCGATTACACGGTATGCGGTTCGATATAAAATTATGTATAGCGGAAATGCGTGCAGTGAGCAGCGAGATATAATACATGAATAATAAAGTTCTGCGTATCGAGCCGTGCACGATCGGCGCAGTTATTCATTTCGTTAACGCACGTATCTGTGTTTTATTTTTACGTACTATTGTAAATTACAATTATTATTTGTAACACCATCACTAACATTAGGGAGATGTTCTCCTAAAACATTTCCTAATTGCATCACACGCATTGTTGAAAGGTGATTTTGTTTGTCACTGAACTTCCGTCCGATGTATGTCTATTTTGAACCGAGTCTTTTATCAATAATATTACGTATATCGCAATAAAGAATCAATATTACATAACATATAATAATAGCGGACGGTATCTGTTATGGTGTTGTGCAAGGACACGAATTACAATATAAATGCGTCCCGTGGTTCGGCATTATCTTCGGCGAACACACAGGGATTGCGGTAAACGATGTCCGGAAGGAAAAAAAATGGTCAATACGGACAGTACAGATATATTATGTGTTAACAAATGGACCGTTTGTATAAAGACGGTTAAAAAGCCGCTATTTTTTTTATTTTTGATAAAATATTGTTTATTTAATCTATAAGCCTATAACGGTAAATACAATTCTAATATAAATGTCATACTTAACATGATATATTTATTGACTGTAGACATGTATATAATAGATCAGGTAGCTAAAGGATAATTCAAGGTCCGTATAACAGGATATAACAATGAAACGAGTAGGTACATACTATTTTTAGGCATTTGAATCGAATCCAGTTTTTTTTTTACCTTAATATATGTTCGAATTGAGTTCATTGACCCTCACGCGATATCAAATACGTAACGATAAGATACGATAATATTCGTCAATGGCTCCTTAGTGTTTAAATTCTTTCAAAATGAACACAGTAGTACCGAATATAATTTAGCAAATACCTACACAGTTTGTTTAGAGTACGAAATCATGATGGGAATGTTTGTCGAACGAAAAACAAAAACAATTTTCGCGGTTAATGGGTTTAAGTTTCGGTTTCATAAAATTCAAGAGTTGGGTCTGTCCAAGGCATGCATAATTTAATTCTGAGAAAATTGGAATTTTAAGTGTACATTTTCAGCAAGTACTAATAATCGGACCACTAATAGTTGTGAAAGTTTTTACGCAAAATTAAACGCGTTGTTTAAACGCAGGACATCCAATTATTTTTATTCTTGTTGACACTCTTCTGGGTGTACTGCAGTCATACTCGTAGACATATAAACACACAAAAAAAAAAAAACGAAATTAAGCCACAAATCCGAGTAAAAAAAACATCGAAGAACAAAATTTTACGAGAACAAAATCAAAACAATAGCTAGATATATATATA
>VUJU01006526.1:0-10089 GCA_009835225.1 Aphis craccivora
TTTTTTTTATTATTTATAATTGCATAAACTATAAAGTTTCTCATTCATAAAAATAATTTAATAATTGTTTTTCAATCTAAATAGATTAACGAAAATTAGTGAAATTATTGTTCCTTAGTCTCATTTCGCTAATTAAAAATTAAGTAAGATTGTTTATTAAATTAATGAGTGACAGTGACATCTAACAGCTGACAATAAATCATTAGTCGTTACTAATAAGTAGTAGACAATAATAATAAATCGTATAATTCAGAGTTGAGATGTTTAAAACATTTAAATTAATCCAACAGTGTTTTGTTTTAAAATAATAAATTATTTAAATAACATAATAAAAAATTGTGAACAGAAAAAGCAAATGTGTTGGCTTATTTAGCTATTAAGCTTATACTAATTGTTTTTTTTATTTTAAATAATAATTAAAAATTAAATTTGTAAATTTTAATTTTGAATACTAAATATTTATGTTTTAATTTTAACTTTTCGTCATAGCTTGTAATTAATACCATGGTTTTGATTTAAATATAAACAAATTTATCATTGAGTTTTTATAATATTCTTACTATGTTTTTTTTGATTTTTAATAATATTATAATAAATGATAAACGTAAACAGGGTTTTATACCTACAGAGTCTAATTTTATTTCTTTAAAGTTTATGTTATCATTTATGAACATATTTATCAAAAAATAAATAGCTCAGTGGTTTAATTTATATTCCATATTTTACACACAAAGATAACTGTTATATTATGATGGCGTGTTGCTTTACTCTATGACAGATGATGTTTTTATCTAGGTTTTAATTTAAATGATATTTTAGATTTAGGAATCAGGTTATATTAATTCAGCTTAGAATTTAAACTCACTTATTCCTATACATTAAGAAATATGAATGTATGAACAAAAAACTAATGATAAGGATTTAAATGTATTATATTAGATTAAATTATTGTTCAGAAATAATCGTATTAATTTAGTTAATAGTATATAAATATAATTTAATTTATAGTAGTAATATTTTGAATTCAATGTTGGATAAATTGGGTTCAGTAAAAATACAAAAACTAAAAAAATAATAAATTAAATTAGATATCTTTAGTGGAAAAAAATTATTTTGAGTAATATTTATAATGTATGAAGTAGATACAACCATTTTTCTGTATAGTCTATACACGGGTTAGTAGCAGGAAATTACATTTAAAATTATTATTACTTTTAGAAAATTGTCATAGATGACATTTTAGAATCACAAAATCATTGTGTTAAAATAGTAAGGATGTTATATATTATACGTTAATATTTATTAACAAAATATTATATTATGTTGGCAATGCGTGTTATTCATAATTAAATTTTCAACGATATATTTCAGGATGATCATAAAATAAATAAATAATAGTGTAATACATATAATATCTGAATAAGTTTACTATTTAAGCCTTAAGGATATGATAAATGGTTATTATACAATGTTACTTTTAGGTAGGTATATGAAAATATAAAAAAGGAAGTTTATTAAAATCTGAAAATCTAATACACTCGGTATTTATAATTTATAAATAAATTCACTTAAACTAATGTTTATGGAATCTTTAAAAAGTAAGTGGTTGATAAATCATTGAAATAATTTATTTATTAAATGAAAAATTCATATTACTATGATGACATAACACATTAGACATATAATTATAAAAATTTTATTACAAATTAATACGTTAATAAGTAATAAAATGGTAACTTATAAAATTTAATTGACTATATCAATATGAGTGTGTTAAATTATTACGAACTTAGTGCTATTAATTCAATTTTATGTGTTTTTATTATTGGTTTCTTGAATTAAGACGACACCAAATTCGCATATTTTGTCTTCGCCTGAAACTATCTGAAACAATGACATTGGTTAATACTTTGTTTGAAAGTTTGTTACAAATTTTATGAAGATTGGTAGTGGAAAATATTTGATTTTTTCAATATATGACAGAGCTCATTGATCTCTGGCTGTATGTTTTAAATTTAAATTTACTGTCATCGTTCTCATTAGTATACTATATAGTTGGTTTGCTTAGTTTCACAAAGTACAGATTAGTGGTTAAAAGAATATTTTGATTTCTTTGCAGAGGCATTTTTAGAGGTTAACCTAACCTAGGAAGGTAAAGATCGTCTGCAATAATAATTTTGGTTTATTAATTATTATTTATTCTTGTTCATATTATTAATGATTTTGTTGTTAATTATCTTGATTGGTGGTATGGATGGAAAACTTTAGATGCATTGTTAGTTGGTATAACTATTATATCTTATTGAGTAAAAATGTCACCTATAATAATATATTGACTTGGTTATTGATACACGATAATAACTTCGATGAATAGGGTCTATAATAATAGGTACATTTTATAGTGTTTACTTGCTAAGGTAAATTGTGAGTATGTAACAGGAATTGGATAGTTTTCTTTGCAGATTACGATTTAAAATCGATTGATCCTAGTATGAGAACAATTTATTAAGACGAACTGCACTTAGAGAAAATATTGTAATGGAATTGAATTTAAGATGTGGACTTTTTTACATCTATACATTAGGTACCTATAAATATTATTATTTAGATAATACAGTTGATCTAAAATCCAAGGACACCCTATAGTTGCGCTTACAGATTTTAAGATTTTCGTGAATGATGTGGTTTTTAAGTTCTGTAACACCTATTCGTACATATAGATGGATATTAATACTTATGTGTACAATGTACATAATATCCAACTGCAACACTCGACACTCAATCATTTATATGGCCACCCCATATGAAATACATTTATCACACGATCAATATTAATAGCTTTGACGTTTCAATACATACACATTTGGTCTACACTATTACGCTACGGAATGGTATAATTTCGGTTATTTGTAACGTATATATAATAATATATTCAATACACTACAAATAGTATAAATACACACGCGAACGCGCCGATTTATAGATAATATATACTTATGACGGAAGAGCATTAAATACATACATAGCTTATATAGGAAATATTTAACGTTGTATGTGTAGAAGTAGAATATGTACATGTATATGGATATGTATATACATGAAAGTCTATTCATAATATTTGTATTGTATGCAACGCAAATTCTAAAGAATATAGGTACTTTACTAAAAACCATTTAACAATAATAAATTACGTAATGGTATTTTAATTCGATCTGCAAATGTAATCTGATAATCCGAATCCTAATAATGTTGACAAATGAATAAAAGTAAAAACAATATTATTGTTTATAATAAATTTAGTTGATAAATATAGAGGTATTAATAGTTCATACACGGTTTTAAGACGATTTTTGTAATAAGAGTAAAAAAATTAAATTTTTAAAATCTAATAGAAACATAGTAAATCTGTATTTAGTCATTCAGAATATATTTAAATAACGATTAAGTAGTATCATGACGAAGAAAATTACTATTGAAATATGTATTATTGTGAGTTATTGCGAATACTGCGAATCATAGTACAGGAAAAAATTCTACATTCGGAATAAAACTATTAATGATACTTTCAGAGTAAAAGTAGATAATTTGATAATTTGTAATGATAGAACTATTTTAACAAAAATCGATCATCTCATGTATAAATATTTTTTAAATTTACATTTACAATCAATATTAAGCGATACAATAAACACATTTAAGATCATAATAAGTGAGAAAAAATGACATAGGTACCTATATAGAGAACATAATCATGGACTTACTCTATAAACATAATATTATATTATACACTAGTAATTATAATACCATTATGTTAATAAATTATCTAAAATTTAAGTTTAGAAATGGTTTTTGTTTTAAATTGTACTATGAAGTATCAGTATGAATAACAATTAAGTTAAAAGGAATTTAACATTTTCATTTCAGTTATCGGGTTGAATTGGGTAAATCTAGAAAAGACAAATTTGATATGATAGCCGATAGGATTTGAATGATTATGTAGTTTATTATTATGTCGTTTGTAGAATTTAGATAGTTGATCGGAAATGATCATTTTAGGTATAGAGGATTAATTACTAACATACCAAAAAGCATTGGTTATTTTTCTGAAAGATATCGATTGGAAGGATTGTGTAATTTTTATATTTATGTTTTTGGATGCTTCCCAAAATTGGATTCCATAAGTGGCGTAGGACGTAAGGTAGGACATAAGGTAGGACGTATGGGAATATGTCGACTTAAGAACGTTGGATATTGTACGTACCTACTATGTACATATATTATACCCACATTGTAAATAATAATACTAACAAACACAATTTGTCGGCTACACATTGACACATGGTAAAAAACAAAGTCAACAGAGCCAACGGTCCTTGGAATTTTCTGTGGAATGATTGAGGAAGAGGGTTCAGCGTCAACCCACTATGGTCAACTGCCACTTATTCAATTAGAGCTGTTTTGAGCAAATAGTCCGGCAAGGAACAAATCACTAACCCTGCCTTGAAGTTTTTCCAAAAATACAAATTTTTAATTAAAATAATAGACGGCTGTTTCAAAACTTTGTTATTTACCAAACACCCAGAACTACCATTTATACCTAACCTCTACTCCGAAATCCGGCAAAATGTCATCAATTTCCTATAAGCCCATACCATTTATTTGTCTTTGTTAAAATTTTACGAGTGTATCACCTAACTACTTTAACTAACCGAAACCATTGACCAAATCAACGTCAAACTCAGCCAGTGTATACAAACAGCAGCTGTGTTTTTCGTCGTCGAGGTTTTTGTAGGTGTGTATCATACGAGTAATTGTGTGAAGTGCGACGGCCTTCTCCAAAAAATAAATTATGGTTTTGTGGACATCCGTATAGAACTCATACGTATAATAGAATTCTTCCTTTCAAAACGAACGTTTCTTGTAAAAACAGTTTACCAAAACTCATTAGTTAGGGCTTAGAGCAACTCACAAGGTGTGCACGCTCCAAAGGCTCGTGACATTCCACATATTGTAGAGGTACTATTTATATCAATGATATGCCCATTTGGAAGTATATATATTATATTTTATTATTTATGAATGAATCCTACCATTTTCTACTGTTTAATTCTATAGTCTATAGGTATTTGAATTGCTTCCATTCAACATTAGCGTCAAATACATCTAATTTTCGAGTGGCTTAAAAATTATTTATTTTTAATTTACTGCAAAATTACCAAATCAATAATAAACAAATATTTACGCTATTGAATCCACAATTATTTTGAAGAGAATTTTAAACTTTTGAATTTAGTATCAAATAGATAAATTTTGATACCAGGAATCATTCTGATTTGAAGATTGTTGCATTTTTACTACTATAAAGGGAGACAAGACACATGCATACATAAAAAGCAATATTGTAAAAACCTATACATTTACCTAGAATTTAATTATAAAAGTCATGCTCCTTTCTACTTCTTGTTTCTACATCTAAACATAAAATCTCTTAAGATTTTCAGTTTAAAACAAAAATTCTTTAACATTTCAAGAATTATATAGTTTCATAAAACGTTAAGTTGATTGTTATCGTATACGTATATTATATTGGTTTTTGTAATAAACGTTTAGGTGCAGGTATCACGAGTATTTAAAAGTTTAAGCTATAAATATATAAAATTTGTAATGCAATTTACTATAACCAGTTTCGTATTAAGAATGTAAATATTCAGAGAACTATTTACGAGTGAAAAATATAAAATGTATACATTTCTATTGCAAATCCAATATAATTATTAATATTATATACTTTTTTTTTTAAAACTACGATTATTATTCAGAAATATATAGTATATGATAACATATACAATATAAATCATATATAATATATCATATTATAAAGTTTTAAATTAATTTAACACACATGAGCGAATAAAGTTTGAATATTTATTGGGTCAAAACACTGGAAAAATCGGGCAAAAAAAATAAACATTATATCATATTATATGTGAATATAATATTTGAATCCGTATAATAATGTATATCATTATTTTTGAAGAAAATGCTGTGGATTTGTTGAGCTATTATTTTACCCCTAAAACTATTAACGAGAACAAAATATAATAAATATATTTTATATGCGTATTGCGTATACATACATGCACACACACACACACACACAGTATATAGGTGTATAATATACGACCACTGGACGCACTAAATCATTTACTGTCCTATGTGTACCATATTATACGTATTATGAGCAGTTGGCGGTCCAGTGAGCTTTTAAAAATATCACGAGTTGCTTTGGACAAAATAAATACTTTCTCCTTTCTTGAACTATATATTTCTATTAAATAAACAATATTTATTTTGTATCTACCGAGTTCGATCAGTACAAACATGTCAGTGTTAAGATCTTGTCGACCACATTTTTTTGTATTTGTATAATAAAAATATATATTTACAAAACTATCGATATTTGTTTAAATAGATACATATTAACTTATCTGAAGCAAAAAAACCATTATAGATAGTTTTATATTATTTTTTTATACGGTAAAAGTATTGAAATTTCTGAGTCAGTTAAGATATTATATGCTGTCCATTTAAAATTCAGATCATCAATTAATTTTTTTTCCATCCCCGATTTCAGAAAATATTTAGAGGCCATCAAACTTTAATGTCAGTAATTAATGTTAATTGAAAGAAAGTAAATTTAAATTCAAATTAAAACCTCATTTTATTCACCATAAAAGACGAAAAATTCTTGCCAAGGGTTGGATACAAGTCGCTCTCGGGCCATCATTCTATGATCCTGGCATTAGACTAATGACCTCTCCCACTAAGTTTGGCCCTTAATATAAGGTATCCTTCACTTAATTTGGGCCTCAGTTTTTTTTTTTACTTTTACGCATACAGCATATCGATTCGGCAGGTATAGCATGCACACAGGTACAATGTATTATAATTTAATACATAAAGTGCTAAATGAAGTCAGGTGAGAGCTTATTTATAACAAGTAGTGTACGTGAGGCGCAGTAGTTGCTTTTTTTATTTTTGTTTTTTTTCCTTACTTTCGGAAGGGCTAATTTTCGTGCGGTTTTTGCCAGGAAAGGAAGGGGCGGGGACGCACACTATTGCCAATCCTCTTGTGCCTCCCTGCACCCAACTCTATTCGCGTGCTGTGACGTCGTCGTTCATGTAGGTAACGTTCGGGAGTTCGGGACATTCAGTTCACCATCGACTGTCTACCGCGACACACGCGCCACGAATTTCCCACGAAATCCAGTCGTAAATACAACAAAAATATATTTTATTTATTTGTGTCACACATTTTTTCAACACACTCGACGTGCTTGCTATACAGTCATCAACTTTTTGCGAACCAAGGTAATACTATAATTGGCACAGAACTATTTAGTAAAAAAGTTAAATGTAAAAATTAGTTTTATTATTTTAATTTTTAACTAGATTATAAATCCATTTTGTAATTGTAAAACTTGTACTTTATTTGATTATGAGTTGTAGATTATTTTTATAAGATAAATAACTGAAAATACTATTAACATATGCCTAGTAAATAAATAAAAACAATTAAATTACAATATAGTTCCACAGGTGTTTAGGTTGTACTATTTATGACAACCTCATACGATTATACAATATTACGATATGTTACAATAATATAATGTATTAAATATAATATAAAATATGTTTCTAAATTAAAGTGGAATTTAAAATTTCTAGTTATACAAAGCTATATTAGTTCATTTTATGTTTATTTAATCACATATATTATAATAACTTAAAACTTTATAATAGTACATAGATATAAACTAAAACTTTAAGTTATACAATTCAAGTAGGTTTATAATAATTATTAAATTATTAAAAAGTAATACATTAATAACATTGTGTTGTTCTTACAAATAACCAAATATAATAATTTATTGTAATGTTATCAAGTTTTATAGAAGTCATCAATATTAAATAGTCTCCAGATATTAAACATAATATGAGGTTAAGCAGTGGAATATTATATTATAATATCAATATTCATTGAGAGTGATAGTGATTGAGAGAAATGTAGCAACCGAATCTGGGTATATTTTGAAAAAATGTTGATATGCATTGAAATTAAAATGTTTTATATTTCGAGCGTAGATATGCATATTATATATTTTGTTTTACAGTTTATTTATTTTTGTGTATGTACACGATTAGTATTAGAATAAATGTAGATTTTTAACTTTGAGAATGATTTTTGAAATATAATTGTTTCTAGTTAATATTTTCAGAAATCAAATTTTAAAATTTCCAGTATTTTTTAAAATAATTGGGGAAAACAAAAAAAAAAAAAAATAAAAAAAAAAAATATTACGAGATTGATAGTTTTGTGTTAGGTGTGTAAAAATGAATAATCGTGGGTACTTAAAATTTTGGTTAAATATTTATATCAGAATTTTCTATGAAGAATTTTTTTCTTTAAATTTTGATGAGCTTGAAAATATAATTTAATGTTTTTCATAAGTTATTTATTTACCTACTAAATACATATTATAATAGTTGCATTATTTTGTTTATTAAAATATTGAAGAATTTCATTAAAACCTCAAAAATTCGCAAATGATTTTATAGTTAAAAATTCATAATATTTTTAATATTTATACTTCAGATTTGAAAATGTAATACAAAGATACTTTATAAGTTGTTCTTATTAGATTTATAGAAAACAGTTAAGCGTATTTCCATCAATATATTTTATGAGTTATAAAAGGTTGTTGGAATTTATTATTTTATAAATAAATTACAATTAATTATTTTTTAAACCTAGATTTTTATATTTAAAAATGAATAAAATTAAACGAAGAACAAATACGCAAATGTATAAATGAAATAAAATGAATCTCACAGTAATATTATGTCACTTTATTTTTTTATATACCTATTTAGAAATACCAAATGACGCAAAAAATTACAAAAATAATTTGAAAATAATTTTAGGTTACAATTTGCGTACCTTAATGTGTTTAATAAGTTTTATGTTATAATCATTAATCACGTGATAGTATAGAAATTTACCTAAAAACGTACTGATTTACATCACAATCCACTTTTTTTACAATACTCTTGCGTACAACGTATAGTTGCATTATATTTTTTAGACCTACGTATAATTTTTTGAAATACTGATTTATTAAATATTTTCCCCAACCCAATTCCTAGATACGTACCATATTTAAGGAAATACACCTATAAGTCAAGAATTTATAACTGACCACATTTTAGATTCTGAGCGGAGCGATGTTGATTTTACAATGTTGTGTGTGTTTTTTTTTTTTGTGTCTGTGTATACGAGAAAGTATGCTTCAATTTCAAACTATGGGGGTGGTTTCCGATAGAAAAATGAATCTAGTTGGTGCATTGGGAGGTCATTTTTTGAATTTTCCAATAGTTTTCAAAAGCGGCGGGAAAAACCAAAAAAAAAAAAAATAAGGAAAAACTGGAATTTTTACGCAAAACCAGTTATCGACCAAATCGATATTTTTATATGGTTGTAATTCAAAAACGAACCACTGTTAATACTTGAAATTTTCACCAAATGTTTATGTCGGTGATATCTATATACAGTTAAATTTTCAAAACTTTTGACTTTTTTTGACTTATTTATATACCACTGAAATTTTTGATTTTTTTGAGAAATTTTTTTTGAAGTGTCGATAAAAATTTTTGAATGACCAAAAAGTTTTGAAAATTTAATACAAGGTTCCTTATGAGTTTTTCTTATTGTAGCTAAAAAAAATTAAAAATCGTTAGTCAACATTTTTTTTTATAAGCGTTTATAGTTAAAATTTTTACGAAATCTGTCGAAAACGCAAAAATTTGCAAGTAATTTTGAAGTTGAAAAATCATAAAATTTTTTTTGCTTATAACTAAGGATTAAAAATATAACACTAAGTTTTCCATAAGTTGTCCTTCGAGTAGCTATAGAGAAAACTCGTAACATCATTATAAGAAAAATTTTAAGTGCGTTTGAATTTTAAATTTTTACGAAATAGCGTAACGATAACGATTTATCCTCAAACGATTTTAAATATTTGTTATTAT
>VUJU01006527.1:0-10088 GCA_009835225.1 Aphis craccivora
TTTATATTACATTTATAACATTGATATTTTTATAAGAATTATGTAATTTACATACTTATCAACCAACATAGTAATTCCAATAATATCAGCCAGTAACATAAAACATGCTTGATAAGTAAATTTATTTTAAAATATATAATAAAAGTACCTAACATAATATTATACACACTATGTAATAACTACTTGCTAAATATTCTTTACTTGACATTTGATCATAAATTTCTTAACATTTCATAGTCAGTGCACTGCACGTCCATACATTTCTATTTTATATATTATTATAAACATACAAATTGTATATAAGTCATAAACATGTTTTATTCACATATTTACAATTACATAACATTTATAATGTTTTGGTTTGAGATGACTGGTCGTAATTAAACATAATCATCCAAACATATGTGTATGAGCTTACAGATCGTTAGACCATGCCAGGGGCTCATACATATTTTTTTATAATTAGATAACATTCATAATGTTTTGGTATGAGATGATTAGTCGTAATTTAAAATATCCATTCAAATATACATTTATGAGCTTACAGATCGTTAGACCATGCCAGGGGCTCATACATCTTTATTTATTGAAGGATATATACATACAATCATAATTAACTTGATAAGGTTGAATGGTATACTTATAACGATTATACACAACAGTATTTTTTTCAATAAAAACAACATTTATATCAACATAAATACAAATGCAATAGTAAAGAACAAATAGCTATTAGAAGTGTATATAATTAATAATTAGATCTTAATGTAATAGGTAATAAAATTAATTTTTAACATTAAGTTGTTCAAACGAATAATTTAAATGTGTTGATGTAAAAAAACTACAAGTCGTAGTAATAACCAAATTATATCATGTTATATATATATATTTTTTAATAAATATGTTACTATCATACTATAAAATGTACTCGTAAAGTAATCAACAGTAACAATCATAAAATTGTTTTTACTTGATATAATTATTTCCATACCTAATTTTTAAATAAAATGAAAATTTTCMTGAATTCAAAATAGTTTTAACAAAAATAATAATATGTTAACATGCTAGGTTGCCTAGAACAATAAAAAGGCRAATATCTTGACAAGCACTGTATAGTTTGGAAAATTTAGTGGCTCCAATTTATGCTATTTTTGTACTTCAGAAGTATAAGTTTTACTTTTAATAAGGTTACTACTTTAGAAAATTAGGCCTTAATAATTTTTCTTAAAATTAAACATAATATTTTGTAATTTTTGGTTTAACGGAAAATCAACAAAAACCAAGATTATGATCTGATTAAGAGATCTAATGAATTAAAAATAAATGGATGTAATATTATTAAAAGATCCTCTAGGTTAAAGTCCTTGCCACGAAAAACTAGCCCATTAGTACCGCGACACAACCGTTAGCTATGGGTTGTCAATCTAAATGGAGGTACCTTGCTGAGCCACAGTTAAACCCGTAACGAGTGGACTGATCCAGGTGAACCGCAAGACCAGATTGAACAAGTCATAAGTAAAGGTCAGGCACGTATGCAAAATTACTATGATCAGAGGCATGAAGTTATGAGGTAGGTGAAGTGGTGGTGATGCTCTGACAAACACGACCAGACCAATCCTCAAAATAACAAGCTAAATATCGTGAACGACCACTGCAGGTGCTTGAAGTATTGCCAGGCGACACATACAGGGTGGCTGAGTTAGCCACGGACAGTAAAGTGCTACCACGGCTCACGTTTCTCAATTAAAATCATGTAAGATGCTACAAGAGATTGAAGAGAAAGGAGGTGAATTCGAAGATGAAGACCGATCTCAAATTAAGACACAAGAGGAGCCGGAGGCTGAATACGTTAACTGACGCAAGTTCGGCGGGGAAGATAAGGACCGTACGAGGCAAAGACAAGACGACCACCAGCGCGACTCTCAGAGTATCAGTTATTTTATGTGACCCTGTAAGTTATTAGGATAAATGCTCTAACAAATCTAAGAAATGTGGTACTTATCGTAATCATTTTGACGAGAAATACACGATGATTACATGAACACTGAGTTCATAATAAAGTTAGAACATTTTAACAAAAGTAACAGTAAAAGTAAAATTAATACTTTTAAACTAATCGTAAGTTAAAAAATTAAGTTGAAGTAGGGAAAGTACAAATTTTATAGAAAAGGATTAATTAACGTAAGCAGATGGAAAGACTTACGTATGTTTTTCATCATAAAATGACCAAAATTAAAAATATATATGGCGTAAAAATTCAAAGGCCAATTCAAATTATCAAGTACAGAAGAATTTTTTTCACACGGTGTTCTCAACCACTTTGTGAGTATAGTTGGTAGCCGTACGTTGCAATACAATATATGGACGTATCAACTCTGAGAATGATCGCCTTGGAAAACTGTTATTTACCTAATCTACCTGAAGGGCTTGAAAATTTAGCAATTTCAAGTCTTAGCACTAGTGGTATCAAACTGAATATTCCAACGAGTGGTAGAAATACCGTCTGGAATTGGATGACTATCCAATATATAATATTATGAAAATATCGTTAAATGTGTTGGAACTGTATTCAATGGGTTTAGAGAGATTGCCATAGATATTGATAAAATGGAAGCCATCAAATCTTAATATATCGATGAATTGTGTTGAAAAAATGTTGGTAACGTGTTTCGAAAATGAAATGAATTTTAATGAAATTGTAAAATTTTGAAATTACTGCGGGTAGTAGATGCTCTTTAACGTATTGTACCAGTCTTTAGTCAAACAACAATGGTGTACCTATTACGAATATCATTTTTTAAATTTCCAAAAGACCATTCAAGGTAAGAACGTTGTATACTAATATTATGTCCCATTTAATTTTAACTTGTCCAATATATTATTTCCTACTTATTAAATGAAACCTTAGTATTAACAAATGAGAAATAAGTACATGTAAGTTAATAAATATAAAAACACGTTGCCCGACACATGGCCACCGACGCTCGGCGTTCATCTATAATTCTCAAATTTTATGCATTTGTGACCGCCGGCATCCATAAATGAATTTGGTTGTATATTATTAAATTTTCTAACGCTTTTTTCATATAATACATTTTTTTTTTTATATATTTTTTCAAATATATGGAATATACAAATTTAGAAGACTTTAAAAAATATGCTTGTCGTAGAACAAATACCAATTGATTGACAGTCAGCGGCCATGCGGCAATCAACGTTTTGAGTATGCTATTGCCTCCTACTTATATATTCTTCTCTTACTTTGACAGACTACAAGCATTATTTAAAATAACGTAACACGTAAGACATCTACCTAATATGTATTTTATTTTTGAATGTGATGATAGTAGATGTCAAATTTAAATATTATTATTATTTTAGGTGCGCTTCTTGAGTGGAAAATTGTGAAGCTAAATATTTACTGATCATAGATTTCGATGTTCTGCACAAGACATTTTGGTTGTGTTCTGTACATTTTGAAGATAACATGTTTCAGAACACTTTAAAAAATAGACTCACGCAAATTGCAATCACAACACTATTTTCCAAAAAACCAGCCAAATTTCAAGGTAATCCTTTAGTTAGTTCGAAAAATATTGACATTTCAAATCAATCGAGTGAAAGTAGTGTAATGACAGATGACATTTTCTCAATTGAAGACCAGCCATCATAATCAATACCAAGTACGTGACTTATTGTTTTAGAAAAATAAAATGCACATGCTTTTGCCTATTTTATGCATTATATGCATTATCTTTTATAAGTATTTATTAGTTAATTATTTTTTAATTGAAAATAATTTTCGTTACTCTTAGTTTAGATTCGTTTTCTTCACAGATAGTTTTATCTGAGAGTGTATCTACTTCTACGGAGATTTGTGAAGCAATAACAGGTTCTCAAACTCCCGGTTATTTGTCACTAAAGACCCCAAGAAAAGTAGAAAAAAAGAAGACTGCTTGCATTTTATTGTTTAATACTATATGACCAAATAATAACTTATAACCTGTTTCACGAGTGGAGATTATGTCGTTGTACATGTAATTTTCAAAGATTCGTATAAATCATACATTTTATTTATATGCTGGTGGGTTGCCACCGGTTATCAGACCGTTTGATATATTTAATTTTAAATGATACATACAATTTTTATACCATTTTTGGAAAATTATTTTTTTTTTAGATTTATTAGGGGTTTTTTTTTTATTTTACTTTTAAGACTTATACAACTACGGGCGTAAACGACAAGCGAGTTTCCACCGTCAAAACCCCGTCGTCTGCTAGAGAGAAAAAGACTCATATGGACATGGTTAAAACTCCTGGGTTCACAGAAATTTCCTCGTTTGCGAATCGAAAAATCGTTAGGTTTTATGTCAAAAATATTAACAATATTCAAAATTATTTCGACTTTCTCCGCTCAATCGAGCCCGAGCTAAATCAAATATTAAAAACATGCGTTCAGCAAGGTGCGATTAAATTTAACTTTAAGCTCGAGGCGACCTATAACCGACCCAACGTTCCTAATTCGTCAGAGAACTAGTTACAACATCAGCGACCGAAATTTTCCCGGAAAACACATACATACACTACATTGAAGAAACTTTAGAAAGGGCTATTATAAAGTTGCTGACCGAGGAAGAAGCTTATACTAGCAGAGGAAGCAGGTTTACCTTAGAAAGTATAGATGGATTATTGTTAGCAGTGTATAAATATACACCAATATGTGCTTCATCATATATACAGTTACCAGTATATATAGATAGGAAACGATTTACAATAAACCCTCAAAACAATGACCAGCAATGTTTCAAGTGGTCGATTCTTGCGAAGCATAAGCCTGAGCAATCGGTATATCGTGTTGGACAATACTATACAAAGTATGAGGACAAATACAATTTCAATGGTTTATTGTTCCCAACACTTCTGTCAGATATAACCAAATTTGAAAAAAATAACCAAAATGTATCCGTAAATGTCTATGGGTTGGGCAAAAAATTCCAGCCACCGAGGAAATACCCGACGTATGAGATGTACCCCCTTTGTGTAGTAGACGAGGAGATAGCCAACCATTTTGACTTGCTGTAGGTGACAGACAAAAATCTGTCGCATTACATCTACATCTCCAATTTTTCCCACCTATATGTATGACATATGTATGTTCGCAATGGATGCATATGAAATGCAAGACGCTGATACAGGTTAGTTTTATTCATTAGGAGTGAATTTATTAGATTTTTAAAAGACCCACTGATTTTTCCTCCGTAGATTATTATTATTATTATTTTTTTTTTATATAAATATCGGAAGATTTAAAACAGATTTTTAAAATTACGCGTCATTAAATTAGTTTTTATTAAAATAAAAGTCCGATAGTTATATTCATCACTCGCAATAATTTTTAAATAAATACATCATTAGATTTTATTTATCAAACGCGATGTTAATTAGAAATTTAATAGATTCAACATTAAATTTAACGCAATAGATATTAATTAGATTTTTTTTTGTTAAAGAATCTTACACTATTGGTAAAAATTGTAAACGCGTTTCGATGGCCAATACCGTGTCAGATGCTAGGGCGAAGAAGGCGCGTATGGATATGGTGAAGACCATCGGATTTAATGAAATCAAATCGTCCGCAAATAGGAAGATAGTTTGGTTCTACGCAAAAAACATCAATAATGAAATAATTTATTCTGACTTTCTCCGTCCACTAAGACATTTATTAGCTCGTTCCTGAGCTAATAAATTTATTGAAAACGCACGTACAAAAACATGCGATTAAATTTAATTTGAAACTTGAGGTGACCTATAATCGGCCGAACGTAGCAAATTCGTCGGAGAATAGAGCGTTCAAGACAATGGCGGTTGAAATGTATCCTGACAGTGATATTAGAACGATTGTAGAGATAGCGTATATAAAGTTGATGAAAGAGAAAGATGAGTGCAGTGGGAGAGGTAGCGGTTTTACTTTGGAGTCGATCGATGGGCTTTTGCTAGCAGTGTACAAATATACACCGATGGGCGGATCATCGTATATAGAGTTACCGGCGTATATCGATAGGAAACGGGCAACTATCAGCCCACAGAACGTAGATCAGCAGTGTTTCAAGTGAGCAATTCTGGCAAAGCATGTGATAGGTCCAACGGCATTCCGTATCGAGGGAAATAATTATAAAAAGCACGAAGAAAAATATAATTTTGAGGGCATTACCTTCCCTACATCTCTCTCAGATATATCGAAATTTAAAAAAAATAATATTAACGTGCCAATAAATATATACGGTCTAGACAAAAAATTCCAAATACCGAAATTACCGAGGTATGAGGTCTAAACGCTGAGTGTGGTAGATGAAGATAAAACCGATCATTTTAGCCTGTTGCTGATAACGGACGGTAACAACTCGCATTATACGTGTATTTCAAAATTTTCCCGACTCATACGTGCGCAGAAAACCGTACACCATGGACAGGTTTTTTTTTTGCAAGCGTTGTTTTACGTCATTCGACAACTAACATTTAAAATATAAGCTGAGCGGACAGGAAGCGTTAGACCAGCACAAACTGATTAGCGGGACACACAAACCCATTCTACCCGAGATGCCGAAAGAGGGGGAGTATGTTGAGTTCGAGGCGTGGAAAAAGACACAGCGACGCCCAGTCGTTATATACGCTGATTTTGAAACGTTGTTGATGAAGACTGAAGAGAAAAAAGGAGGTAGCATGACAGTTATACAGAGGCACGAAGCGATGAGCTATGGAGTTTTGGTGAAGGCAAGCGACGACATACCGGCGGCACTTTTGGAGGAGTACGAGATACCGACGGAACCAGTGATATACAGAGGAAGCGAGATTCAGACGGACGTGACGAAACATGTTATTGAAACTGTGACTGAAATAGCATAAAAGATAGAAAAACTACTTAAAACGAATACACCTATAATTTTCACAGATGAACAACAGCAGTCACATGATACATGTACAGCTTATAATTTATGCAAGACAAACTTTACATACGATAACCACAAGGTTGCAGATCATTGTTATCTCTCTGGAAAATACCGACAAGCTTTATGTAATAAATGCAATCTCAAGCTTCAAACACCTAACTTCATATCTATATTTTTCCACAACCATTCGAACTATGACGCACACCTTATAGTGACGGAACTTGTCCATGACACCCAAGCTATTAGGATAATACCTAATAGTGAGAAGAAATTTATTTCATTCACCAAGTACGTAACAAGTACATTTAGCAGGAGATATATTGATACTTTCCGCTTCATGTCAACTAGTCTATCTTCAATCGCCAAAAATTTAACAACACCAAATTTATAAAACTTTAGAGAGACCACCAAATTTTTTTAAGAAGACGATATGCCACTTGTGACTCGTAAGGGGGTGTTCCCATACGAATATACAGATAGCTGGAGTAGATTGAACAAGACAAGATTACCGCGGAAAAGAGATTTTTATAGCACGTTGACGGAGATCAGAGTGACAGAGAGCGATTTCGAACACGCGAAGGAGGTCTGGGACCACTTCGATTGTGAGACGCTTGGGGATTACAGCGACCACTACCTCAAAATCGATGTTTTACTACTGGCGGATGTGTTCGAGAATTTTAGAGACTTATGTATGAAGACTTACAACCTGGACGCCACTTATTACTTCACCGCCCCAGGACTAAGTTTCGATGCGATTTTGAAGTTCACGCAGCAAAAGCTACAGTTATTACACGATTACGACATGTTGCTGATGTTCGAAAATGGTTATTATATATATTATATTTAAAAATATACATATAATAATCTTATTTATTTTCATAGGTATACGGGGAGGACTAGTGCAGGCGAGTAAGCGATACGCGAAGGCGAACAATGAGTAGACCCCGGATTACGACGAAACGAAGGATAAATCGTGGATAATTCATCTATAGAAGATATTCACAAGATATCAAGGCTAAGTTAGTATGACCATGATACGTGTCGGGATAGTTAGCGCACCGATAATTATATTGCAGTAATGATGCATTTACGAGTGTGGTCACCTAGTCTCCGAAAACGCATCTTTATATTATAATCATTAAATAGTGTTATTGCACATTATCAAATACGAGTGTCCGAATTTGCAACAAAAACTACAACGAAACCTGGTTTCATCTAGAAGGCTAAGATTCGATTCAAACAATAAACGCACCACAGTATATAAACGACCCCGGAGACCAGCAACATCAGATGTACCAAAGCTATCAACACCAGAGCACTTTCATGACACTCAGCCACCTATTTTATTGGATACATGTACTTTGTTTATACATAATAAAGACATTAATCATATTAAGTTGTAACTATTCATTTTAAATAACACTTGGATTCAATTCTGATATTGACATGCAACAATTACTAGTATTAATATTTCTATCCGATCTAAATATATTATATTAAGAGAAGCCCAATTCATTATCATTAAATTCTTCATTCAACCATGTTTCAGAAAGAATTACAAAGTCATAAAAAAAGACGATACAGAGCATTACCTTGAAATTAGATATATGTTGAGTAGATGGGTGTGGAAAAAATGGACATGGAGATGAAGACGGTAGTGGAGGAGGTAATTATTGTTTAAAGATACTTTCTTGGTTTTGATAAATTTATCGTTAAATGAGAGAAATTTATGTAAATAGTAATTCATACACGATTTAAGATCATTACAAATAATACAATTATTATCGGTTACCGAGGTGGCGGGATGATGGCAGTCCTTGGCTTTAATAAAATACATGCAGCTGGTTAGTTTTTTAAATGCAAAGAAGACGATTGATGTAGAGGGTTTCCAGGAACGGCAGTTTCATTAAGGAAAAGATGTGGAACTCGACTCCTGTACCTAATAGAGATGTTATCCCCTTTCTCCCTACGGTCATTGAGTTCACTGTAGACACGGCGTATTTTTTGACGTTCAAGAGGAGTGCGGTCACATGAGATGGAGATTGAGTTAGTTGAAGGTGATAGAGTTCGTTTATAAGTATTGAAAACAGTCATAAAATGAAGGGTCACTTCCTTAATGGCGAGAACAATTGGACAAAATGGCGGATCTCATCGACTGCAGTAATTTTATACTTGACTTCACTGTGCGTAAATTTTTGAATGTAGGACTTGATCCTGCAGATGAATTTAACACCATAGTACAAGTCATCACTCCTTCGAGATTTGTAAATGTGCCATTTGATTTTCTAAGACGTATATTCTCACTTTTGGGGAACATTCTATCTTTTATACTCGACCTACCTCAAAAATACAAGCGAAATTTATTTCTGGAAACCGAAATTATTTCGCTGTCTAGTATGGTGTATAAAGGGGAAAATATGCTTGTCGTCGAATCAAAAACACAAGCTGAATGTTGAGTATTGCTAAATCGTGCAGATTTAATAAAATTACAATATTTAGAATGGCCAATTCATGAAACGGTCGCACGAAAGTCAGCCATCATACGACCACTCGTCGTAAAACAGTTTGAGATTATGGGTAATTATTTGGACCATGAATTTACTAAAATTGAAACACCACCGAAAAACATAGATGAAATGATCATTTTTATTAAAAATGTACGCAACAAAAATAATCAAAAAGTATATTAAAAAATGATATAAACATTGTTAGCCAGCTGAAAATGTTTGCAGCAAGCCAATTAGCTGAACATTGGGCGCAACGATGGAATGGTGAAATGTCAAGCAAGGTAATTAAACCTTAATATTCTTTATAATAGTTATTTAATTTTTATTATTTTCAGTTATTTGTTGACCCAATTTTGCCATTGTCACCACCATCCCCACCCATTATTATGGATCCGAAAAAATATTCTTCGCCATCTCCACAAAATAACGATGCGCAGCCGCCGCCGACCAAGCCATGGGATATAACGCCACGACAATTATTCTCACTGTGTTTTTTCGATGGAGAATGTTCGCAGTTAAATCCTACACATTTCATTGCGGAAGCAGCTGACAAATTGCAGCTAATGTCATTGACACGTGCTCAACAGCAGCCGGACCAGAAACAAATAGAAGGAGAGTTTTGAGGGTCAACCTC
>VUJU01006530.1:0-10081 GCA_009835225.1 Aphis craccivora
TATTTAATTGAAGAAAGCTTTTTTTATGAATTGATAGGGGGTAAAAATATAAAAATATACAATGTACATTTTGATAGAAAATATATTAGCATAGTATATAATATCAATATAATCATTGGCCATTGCATTTATAAAATTTTTTGTACACTTCCACCTCAAAATCATAATTTTATTTAAGTAATAATTGTTCAATTGTAGGTATGGTTCCAATGAGCAAAATAAAAACTTTTTTGATATTACATACATTTTTGTGTTTTTGATCTAATTTCTGTTTTTATGGTCAAATACTTAATGTGCCGGGCAAACTGGGCTGGTCCCATTTATATACATATATATATATATATATTATATACAATATACATATATTTACTTTGTGTCATTCAAAAAAGTTCTAAACTAATTCACATTAGTTATTATTTACAGATGGAGAATGTAAATACTAATAGAATAAATTAACATCATTTAAATTTAATTTAAGTATAAATAAATAGTTTATTTAATTATGTTAAATATTATAATTTTATGTTTATTACCAAGGTCAGAACACATAGGTAATTCATCATAAGTAGCAAGTGTATTATTTTATTAATTTTTTTTTTTTTAGTTAAAAGTATAGCCAAAATTATAAGTGTTAATTAAGTGAGATAATTATAATATTAAAACTGTCACATGTGGGTTTGAATTTCTTTAATAAGGGGAGGCTGCAAATTTGTTAATGCTGCAACCAATTGAAAAATACTTTCTGCTTGTTTAAGCATCGAAAAAGGAATGACATCTAGTATTGAATAGCATTTAATTCTTTGAATTGCTCTTTCAACGTGTATTCTGGCTTTTGTTATTTTTTCAGTCTGTACTACTTGATCAGGTGTAAATTGTGGAGTGTCTAAAAATGGAGGGATATATAATGATACTCCTGGGGGTAATATCTCTCTAAGTAGAAACCCTTTATCTGCTAGAATTAAATCACCTGGCACTAGCTGTTCCAAAAGTCCACTTTTTAAAGTTATTACTTTATCAGAAGTTGACCCAGGGATTAATTTACTCACAAAAGTAACTACACCGTTTGGAGCGATTCCAATCAATGCTTTCCAAGTATTCCTATGTTTATAATTGCTGTATGTGTCTTTTTGGATATTCAAGGATTGGAGAGAAACAGCAGTAAAAATCTCAGTGCAATAAATTACAATTCGGCAATTTAAAAATGGTTTGAATGATGTAGGCATACGCAATTAATTTTTTTCTGTCGATGGTATTTTACTCATGCATTTTTTAAATAATACTTGATGTAAAATATTAATCCACGTTATAACAATATTTGTGATAGTAGCACTACTACAGTTAAATCTGGCTGCTAGATCAAAATGTGGAAAATTATGCCTCAACTTCATTAATGTTATGAGTATTTGATCTTCTTTACTAATGCTTTCCACAGACCATGTTAAGTGATATTCTATGTTCAATGGTTTTACTAAGTGCTTGAAAGACTGAGTTTGAAGGTAAACTAGTATAAGAGTTTAACAGTTCATTATTTTGATTGAAATTTGCATAGTTAAATTTAATTCCTAAATGTCTCAATTCAATTTTTATTGCTTCATTTTCATTTTGGAGAAAATAATTTTGAACTTCTAAAGCTATTGAACTATTTGAAGCATTGTTACTATCGTTCAACTTTGAACTGTAAAATATATTTAAAAAATATTAAGGAAATACATAAAAGTTTATTTTTATGCCTAGATATTTTAAGTTCAAATTTGGACAAAACTAGATAATTAAATATATAAATATGTATCTCTAGGCACGTATACAATGGGGGGTTTTGGAGATTCACCCCCCCTCCCAAATTAATAGTTGTGTAGTTTATTTAAATCATCATTCATCGATAAATATTGATTATTATACTATGTACTATGTACTCAGTGCACTACCAAGTACCAGGTACCAACCTTGAATTCAATATTGGTTTCATTGATAAATCTAGTGGTTCATTATTAATTTCATGTTCAATTGGATTAATTATGTCACTGTTCTGCACAAAACCATAATTTCTACATTTCCAAAACATGCATATTTTAAGTATACCTACAAGCTAGTACTAGATACTAAATTGTGATTGATAAATATATTTTAAATATGTTGCATTAAAAACATAAAAACCAGTTGGGCAATCTGGCCGCAATCATAAATCAAACGAAACATAGTAGGTGGGTATAGGTAAGGACTCATCGAATATGTTTATGATTTGTTAATTAAAAGCAGTCTATCAATTTAATTTAAAGATAAAATATGGACTTAAATATTTGTTTATTTTGTAAGCAAAAGCATAATTCATAGATTACCGGTAAAAAAGTAACCGGAAAAAACGTCCCCGGTACTTTATTTATTATTTTTTATTGGAACTAATTAGTAATTATTACTAAAATGTAACTTAAGTATTTCTCATGAAGGCCCAGTTAAAAAATTTTAAAAAGTTGCCATTAAAAATAAAAATAAAGTGACGATGGTATAATTCAATTATATTCAATTACGAAATAAATATTATATAAATAAAATTTTTACTTTATCTAATAGGTATTAGGTACCTATGGGTAAGTGCGAAAAAAACCAATACATATCTGTACAAACGATATCTTACGATTATAAAAATAACCTAGTTTAACGTTTGTCGATCGATAAAATTGAAGATTTTGATGAGTTTACTGTTTTTACGTTATTAGTTTGTGTTCGATATCGTTGTAATACTTAATAATATAATATAATTCGTTTTGTGCTCCGTTATTAATAATGGAAATAATAAAATCGAATAAAAATAACGAAAAAGTTGCTTTAAAAGGTTATATTTATACAAAACACAAAGAATGTAAACAGGTGGAAAACACGGTGGAAATGTATGAAAAGTTGTTCATTAAAGTGTCCAGCTATATTAAACAATATATTAAACAAAAAAACAATCTTAAGTAGGTACTCATCACGATCATAATCATGCATCTGATCAAAATGCTATCGAAGCCGTGAAATCTAAAATTAAAATAAAATAAATTGCTAAAGTTTTTGGTTCTACACCAAGTCAAATTTTCAATGAAGTTATTAACTTGGTACCCAAACAAGTTTTAAAGAAAATGCCTACAAAAGAATCAATAAAACAAACGATCCGAATGCAAAGAAGTGGAAATAACCCTGTCAAGCCAACAGATATTAACGATTTAATTATTGAAGATATAAATGAAATATTTATAACAATAAAATTCTGTAGTAATATTATAATGATGGAATTTGAATGTTAGGGGAATGGTCTTTATGGAATAATCAACGTTTTCTTTTACATGATAACCGATCTGAAAATACTAATGAAAGGATTATCATATTTGGTACGGACAACATGTTAGATTTATTGAGTCAATCTAAAGAGTGGTATATGGATGGAACTTTTTGACTTGTGCCTAAAAATTTTTACAGTTATATATTATTCGTATAAAACATAATTGTGAGTATGTAATTGCAATTTATTCGATATTACAAAGAAAAACAATCGACGTATGAACAAATGTTCAGAATAATTTTGGACGAATGCAATAAACGTAAATATTACCCAGATTCAATTAAAGTACATTTAGATTTTGAAATATCTGTTATTAATGCTCTTAAGAGTATTATTGGTAGTCACTTAACAATATTGGGTTGCTTTTATCATTTATGCCAAAACACTCCTAGGCGTATACAAAATCTTGGTTTAGAGAATAAGTATCGAACTGACGAGGATTTTAGCCATTTTTGTGCTATGTTAGATAGCTTAGCTTTTCTCCCACTAAGTCATGTAAAGGAGGGAATGAATTATATTAAAACTATTGTTCCTCCAGGCGCGGAGAACTTAATAAGTTATTTTGATTCGGTTTATGTAAGTGGTCCTTTGCGTCGAATAGGAACTGATAATGATTTAAGTATTCGGTTTCGTCGACTTCCTCCACAATTCCTTCCACAAATGTGGAATGTACACCGAAGTACCTTATTAGATGGTAGTAGAACCAACAACGTGTTTGAAGGATGGGATAATAGATTTAATCATTTGGTTGGGCATAAAAATCCATCGATATGGAAATTGTTAAAAAATATGAAAAATGAGATGGGGGCTGATAAAGCTAAATTAACATTGAGCGAAATTGGACAATTAACTTACAAACGATCACACAAAGGACATGTAATGCAAATTCGGCTAAAAAATGTATGTGAACAATTTACTAGGGGAGAATTAAGTGTTCAAGTTTTCCTATCTAATATAGGACATAATATAAGATTGAAATGTGACTAAATTTGTGATGTGTATTTTTAATTTTTTTTTTAAATCTATGAAATGTATTTTAAAACTATTTTTAACTATTTATAGATTCAATTATTTAATAACTTGTAAATAATAAAATTTAAAATAATAAATTTTGTTAATAATTTTTTTGTCTGGGAACTTTTTTTCCGGTGATTTTTTTTCCGTTTACCAATTTATATCAGGTAGATAAGTAATTACTTTATAGTATGCATTTAATTTGACTAGGTATAACAATAGTTCACAACATTTTTGATCTCATATTTAGTACCAAGAAAAGCATTTTAAATAATAAAATGTGCTCACCATCGATGAATATTACATTAAGAGTTCAAATATCATACCTATTTAATAAATAAAAATTAATAGAAAAATAATTAATAAATTATTATAATTGCTATAAACTTTCGTTTGTTTGGATCCAGCAGTCTCTATTAATAAGGATTGATAACATTTGTGACGTCACAATAAGTACATGGTTTTATAAATTATAATTAACTAGTAGCGATCATAATTTATTATTATATGTTGGTTGGAATGACCTGTAGACAATAGGAACTTATCTGTATTCTTTATTCTACGTAGCACTTTATCGGCCAGTATTTAATTATTTTTTATTTTAAGAAATTAAATTTGTATTCTCGAAGTTTTTGTCATACTCATTCAAAAGTCGTTCTTTCATATAGTTTACCCAGATTTATTTGTATATCTATTATACATTTTTTTTTCATTTAATATATAGTTTCCACTTTTCATTGAATTGTAATAATTTCAGCTTACCTCTGACCCTATGGAAATGAGTAATGACTATTGTTAAGTGTTAATATATCATTTAGGTTGTGGTGCTCTGGCCGCATTCTCGCGCGTCATATTATTCTTATCATTATTACCACAATATTATTATCTGGTAAATTATTATTATTATTATTTTATTATTATCAATTATTAGGTCTGTTTAAAACATAGACCTTATAGGTACTTATAGACGGAACATCCATATCCTTCCCTGTGTTATGGTGCGGTCTAAGGCACTAAATATACGGGCATGCTAAACCGCCATTTTGCAACTGGTTTATCAATGATAAAAATATAAACGCGGCAACTTCGTAGTTACATAATATTATATGTGAAAAATGAGTCGCAAAATGGCGGCTTAGCATACCTATTGTCCATAGTGCCCTAGTGCGGTCAAGAGATGTTGTGTTGCAGTGATGCCCATTCTTTGGAACAAAATTATTTTTTTTTCATTTTTACACAATAACAATTGTGATAATATAAAAGCTTTATAATAAAAGACTTGCTAATATTATTAAAAATATAAGAATTTAACGTCAACAAATTTAAAAAATAAAAAACAGCCAACAATCAACATATTGTGTGTAAAGAATAATGATAACAGCAATCGTACAATATTTGT
The DNA here is from genome assembly GCA_009835225.1 of Aphis craccivora. Classification (NCBI taxonomy): domain Eukaryota; kingdom Metazoa; phylum Arthropoda; class Insecta; order Hemiptera; family Aphididae; genus Aphis; species Aphis craccivora. The sequence goes on from VUJU01006530.1 coordinate 5,730, forward strand.
ACAATATTATTGGTAAGGATTTTTATCGTGCGTTGCTAGTGCGCATGTGCGGTGTACTTCGATGCTTTGTGGTACGCAGCATATCGTCAACATGGGTAACTACTACATGTTCCGTCTATAAGTATAAGGTCTATGGTTTAAAACACTTTTTTGTTACCCGTCGGCTTTACTACACGTATGTCTTGACGCGCCTTTTTAGTTCCTTTGTCTAACCTAAGTGAATACGTATCACAAGACCTCGTGTTGTCTAAAGAGTGCAATAAAAGTTAATGTCATTTTATTTATTTAAAGTGTACTTATTTCCTACGTTTCTACTTCAATCCTCAACTACCCTTCTGATCGGGAAGCCTAAGTGAAAAGGCCTAGCGACATCTATTCCTACGCTAAAAGGTAAATGACAATGTGTTTTCACCAAATCTATTAATTTAGTGTATCACAACAGTGGAATAATTTTATTTATAAGATATTTCTAAGAGCTTAGAATATATATATAGGTGTATACTGTTTTCTTAGATACTATTCTATGGTTTGGTTTACATTTCATAACAGTAATGTAAAATACAAGAAAATTTTATATTATGTTAACATTTTATATTATTAACTGTTATACAGCATAATAACTACCTATTCATTTACTATATTATTAATTTTATGAATAATTAAAATTTTTTTTTTTAATTTGTAGTAACAAATACCATCATAACAAAATCACACAGTATAAAACCATGAATGAAAACAAAATGAATAATTATAAAGCTGAAGAAACCAAAGACCAAAACCATGATCCTCAAATATCTATTAAACTAGACAATGAAGTAATTAAACTTCCACGATCAAAGTTTGATGAAATATTAGATAGAGAAATCACTAAATATATTATGAACAGCGAGGCTGCTGACGAAAATATTATTGACCCAAAAGAGTTGGTAAATGTTGAGGTTTGGGAAAAAAAATTTGAAAAGTTGAGTTCTGAGGCAAAAGATTTTCACAATGTAGTAAAACAATTGGAAAATGATTTAAAAATAAATAAGTTTGCTCAACCAATGAGATGTACATATTCATCAGTTCGTCAAAATGTTAACATTTGCCATGCATTGGAAAGACAAATGTAAGACAAATTAAAAATATTAATAATTTTTTAAATAATTTTATGGTTTTAAGCAATTTTTAAAATTATTAACATAAAATTAGCATGAACCTGTAAATTACTTTTATCATACAAAAGCAAATAATTTAAAATAAACACAAATAAAAAAAGGTATAATATCATAAATATTAAATAGTAATAATTTATTTAACTTTTTTTTAGAAACACTGTCCATGGGAATACTATTAAGGATCATGAAATATTTACAATATCCTCAGATAGTGAAGATCAGTCAACCATTATCACAGATACATCAATAACCAAACCAACAACAATGAGTTATTCAGAATCGGATAATAATTCCAAAAAGCTGAATGTAAAATATAAGCCATGTCCAAAATCCAAAAAAAAGTTTTCTAAACGTAATGTTAAAGTAAAACATAATGGTACCAATAAAGTAATACCATTAAATACTGAATTAGACCAAAAAAACCTAACTACTGTAAAATGTTTATCCACAACTACGTGTAAAGGAAAAACTGGGCGAAAATCAAAAACAATGTTTGTTGATGATATGATTTCTTCTAATTCTAACTGTAAAGAACCTGATGAAAAAAAAATTTGTTTAAATAATGGTATTAACGTCGAAAAATCAAAAACAACAAATTTGTCAGATTGTAATTCATCAAAAAAAGAAGTTACTAATAAGCTTAATATTCGCCATAAGTTTTCAAGTTCAAAGTATCCACCACCGTATCCTTTAGTACCACCACATAATACACAACCATTGTGGAAAAATGTGCCACCAACACCTAATATGTCAATCAAAGTTTCCGGAAATAAAGTGACATTAACATGGAATTTGAATTTGTCTTTGCAAACAGCAGAAATCAAGATGTATGAACTATTTGTTTGTCAAGAAACAGATGCACACCCAGACATCTCAATGTGGAAAAAGAAGGGTAATATAAAAGCAGAAATGTTGCCTATGGCTTGTGAACTAGAAATATTTGAGTTAGGGTATATTTATTATTTTGCTCTGAGAGCGGTGGATGTCCACAATAGATGTGCCCCTTTTGCTTTACAAAAAATTAAGATTTAGGTTAACAATTTTACTAAGAATGTTATATATTAAACCATTTATTATAACTAAGTTTTTAGCCATTTGGTTAAGTATTGTGAAATAATATTTTTGTAATGTATAATTAAATAACTTAACCTTCTCTTAGTAATTTAATGTCAAGGATATATTTTTATACTTTTGAAACATTAAATATCAACCAATTAAATTTGTTTCACTGTAAACCATTGCCTGTTGATATCTATTATTTTTACCTGCATATTTAAGACAAGGAATAATTTGATTTTTGTAACTATATTTCATTCAATACTATGTATAAATGAAGTTCTTGTTTTTTCAAATGCACTCATTAGATTGTTTGATTTATATTATAATAATTGTTTTCAATTTTTAAAAATCACATTTAAATATTTTTTATATTAAGTTATATTATATTTAGTCTCCATTAACATTTTATTTTATAGGAAAATGGTTCAAATGTGTGAATTCAATACTCTGTTTTGTATTAGCAAAATAAGAATTGTACCAGTATATTTACATATAATTTTATACTAAAATAATGTTTTTAAATTTTCAAAAATCAACTATAAACATATTTAATATTAAGTTATATTATATTTAGTCTCCATTAACATTTTATTCTATAGGAAATTGTTTTAAATGTATTAGTTGAATACTTAGTATGGTATTAGCAAAAACTTTTTTTATTAATTGATAATAGAGAAAATATATTAGCATTGTATATAATATCAATATAATCATTTTATTTATAAAATGTTTTGTACACTTCCACCTCAAAATCATAATTTTTATTTAAGTAATAATTGTTCAGTTGTAGGTATGGTTCCAATGAGCAAAATAAAAACTTTTTTGATATTATATACATTTTTGTATTTTTGATCTAATTTCTGTTTTTATAGTCAAATACTTAATGTGCCGGGCAAACAGGACTAGTCCCATCTATATACATATATATATATATATATTATAACCAATATACATATATTTACTTTGTGTCATTCAAAAAAGTTCTAAACTAATTCACATTAGTTATTATTTACAGATGGAGAATGTAAAAACAAATAGAATAAATTAACATCATTCAATTTAATTCATGTAAAAGCTTAATTTACTTAATATTTAACAATTTAATATGTTAGGCGCTTAATAAGAATAAAATTAGTTAAGGCCAAACAGTGTTGACTATTTTCACCTATAATAGTGGGTGCCATATATTATAATAATATAACACGCATAAAGTTTTTAATTATAAGATATAGTATGTACCATTGTCCATTAGTCCTGTAATAAAAATCTCTAGACTTCAACATTACTCACAATCATATGCAAATAACTGAATAAATATATTTTAAAGTAAACTAAAACATCATTTATATTTAATTAAAAACATATAGGTTTTAATAAAGTAAATTATAACAAGTAAAACCACAAAACCTATTTTAAAAATTGAAATCTAATATATACAGATAAGAATAATCAAAACATCAAATTAATGAAAGAATAATGATAATAACAACAACAAATTATATAATTTATAATTAATCATCAAACAGAAATTAATAAATGTATAGGTAACAAAGTAAATTTACCACTGTTTCTTTATATGGTGTTAATTGAACATATTGGGAATAAATAAATATAAAATAACAAGTAAGTAAAATTCTTAAACTATTGGTAGGTATAAGTTTAAATGTGTGAGATGATGATGAACTGATTTATAAAAAAAATTATTTTCACATTGAATGTTTGCAGTAATTTTGATTATAATTTTTTATAATGTATATTATGGGCGTAATATAATTATTTTTATAATGTATATGGAATACGTGTATGGGCGGTTACAGCTGTAATCGTTACTGCGGTAGTTACTGGGTGTCTCTGTGTCAGACACCGAGTAGTATTTTTTCCCTAGTTTTTATCGGTGTTCATCTTCTCAGTTCATGGATAGCATAGTGGTGCATTAGTCCTTAGAACAACGATTAATCTAAGACCGTGGTGGTTCTAAGGTGTTTATTGAATACATCTTGGGGCTTGGGTGGTTCTCAACAACAACATGATAGGTATTATTATTGTGCTATTATGACGTATGCCAAGTCAGCTTACAATATTTTTTTTCTTGACTCGAGTTAGCTCCAAATAGTTCAAATAGAGTTTATATATTAA
>VUJU01006531.1:0-10077 GCA_009835225.1 Aphis craccivora
AAGACAAATAAATTGATTTTAAGTAAGTACACTTATATTGTTTCAATAAATTATTAAATTGTGTAGAAATTATTTCGAGTTGAAATGTACCTACATTATAAATTATAATATTTTTAAAAATTTTTATGAACTTGTAATGACGTTTGGTAATTTAGTTTTTGTGATATATTGTACCTACCATTTCATGTAAAGTATGTTATATACAATTTCTCGCTAATTAATTGATTGTTGAAACAAAATATTATGTGTGCTTAATGCTTAAAACAATAATACTTAGCATTTAGTTATGATTGAAGACCGGATTTATATGCATTTAAAATTTTAAAATATGCATGCAATCATGCACTAAAAAAAGTCAAAATATGCAAGAAAAAGATGCAAAATAAAATTTCAATTTTTATTACACTTTATAATTGATTTAATTTTGCAGTGATAATTATTTATTAGTTTTATTAAAATATTCATAAACAAAAAGTAAGATGTATAATATAAAAAATATGTACCTAATACAATAATGTAATTTGAATTGTAATTTAATTTTTAATCATTGATAGGTACACACTACACTGTAAAATATATTTTATTAAAAATTAATAGTAGATGCATTGGTGATATACTGATATAAATAGTAAAAAAGTACGAACAATTTAATGTAGTATGTTAATTAGAAAAATATTAACCTAATCTTTTTTTAACGTCCGAATAGTCGGACGTAAAATATTTGATATTAATATTATATAAACGTACCTATAATAATGTTTTTTTTTTTGCTCAACACCTTTTTGGATGAATACGTACAGATATACTGTTTTGGTCAACCTTACACACCGAGTAAATAAATAACTATTATAATTATAGTGTAAATATAAATAAAGTAATCTACCCGATCGTTGTCCTGCGATCGTAGTATACACAGTAACTGTGTTTTTATTGTACTTCACTACCTAATTATTATTATCTACCTATCTAGGTCACAACTCATAACCTAACCATGATGTAATAAGTATTATACATGGGTCACTTTTTATGATCAGCAATTCAGCATTAGAAATCCGAAACCTGAGAATTTTTTAACGTCGGGTAAAAATGTATATATTTCATATTATACATATCTAATAATATATAGATAGATATAATAGATATATAAGATATAGATTGGGATTTGATGGTAATGTCATACAATAGGATAAGAGCTGAACAATTAAAACTAAATAATATGTATATTGTATTTAGATAACCGCATTAAACCACATATCGAAAACGTTTTCAATAATAGTTAACCTTTAGGACTTTGACAAAATTAATTATATCAATCACTAACTAAATATAACGGTTTAATATTTAATTAATTTGTGTAAAATATATTTATATTAAGCTATTTTAGGAATATATTTAACTATAATTGATTTTAAATGAATGACCGACGTTATCACAAAAATTAATTTGTCCTGTATCTAACCTTTATTCATATTTACAACTGATATCATTTTAATGTGGTGATTTTAAGCATTATACTCGTTATAGTATGTATTAATTATTTAACTAATATAGTAAAATTTAAAATACAGTAAAATCTCATTAATACAGACTAATTGGGGCTCTATAGGTTGTCCGTATTAACTATTAACGAAAGTCCAGATTAAAAAATAACCAATAATCGTAAATTACAAATTTAAAAAAATGTTATTATGAAAATGTTAATCTAATACATTTAAGATATTAGATATATCTAACAATAATAAACCTAAAATAAAAAATAGTACATAATTGTATTATAATATTTTATAATAACTACATAGACATATACATAATATTATAGTACATAGTATTAAGGCACACCTTCTAGGCTCTAACACCTTTCTAGCATAATTTATATTGTATTTTAAGCGGCTGTCCGGACTAATGAGGTTTTACTGGTACATTACCTAAATATATTTATTAAAAATAACCATGGATGAAAATGTATGCCTACGTTTAAGTGTAAATACGAGTATGTATAAATGTTGTAGTATGTTTTAATGATACGCACGGAATAAGATATACAGGACTGGAAACGACGCCGTTTTCGATGGAATCAATGTACAACGCTAGCTGGTTCAACGTTGATCTTAACGCTATCTAGGTACGCAAAGGCGCCATAAAATAACACTTGCATGGTAATAACTACATCGTGCTAATAACTAATAATATATTAAATTGTAATTATTGTACATTTGTACTCTCGTTATATATATATAATTTTTTTTATAATATTGAGTTAAGAATTAACACCTAAATTATATTTATGTACAGTTGACTTACCAATGTACGATATAAGGTAGGTATCTTATATAATATAATATCACAAAATAATAATATTATTACATTCCTGATAATGTGAGAATATGTTATTATATATCTATAGTCAAGAAATAGAATTAAAATTACTTAATTATCTTATATATTTGGCTATATGTATATTATGTTATTTATTAACTATTTTATTGATTCACACAAATAGAACATAGTTTAAGTTGAAATTTTTTGTTATTAATGAAATATGTTTACAATCTGTAAAATAGTTCACTTTAAAGTTTAAAAAAGACTTAAAAAACATAAGATAAGTGAGGAGCCATCAACTTCCAAAAGTTGAAATATTATAAAACAATACTACAATATCAATAAAATAATGATTTCTTATCAATTAATACGTAAAAGTTTAGATCTATAATATAGTATATAATATTAATTTGGAAGCTGAATTTGTAGGGGGAATTATTTCGTTTTTGTTTTAATTTGTATTTGTATTTTTAGTCGTTGAACTAGGCCCTACAATTGATTATACTACGACAATATGACATATTTTGTGTAGTACAAAAAATGAAATGTGTACTATAAAATTCAAGTGTGTAGCACATAATGTTTTTTTCTATATAGTATTACTATTCATTTTTTATGTTGTATCTATTCATAAAATATACCTACATAAAATTTTAATTTCATCTATTAAATTATTACTTATGAGTCAAAAAATAATTTATAAATTAAAGAAAAATATATTACTAATGCTCTCATAGATTGAGAAAGATTAATAAAAAATATAACAACGAAAAGTATGATTAAATAATAATTAATAATTAAAATATTATTCTGAATTGATGTATTATTCACCAATATGGCATTATTACATTTTATCATTTGATTAACATCTAAATTAATAAGTTTAAAAAAAATATGAAATTTGTTTTTTATAATTTTAAGGAATATAAATTTTCCATAGTGACTGATTCTTATACATTTGAATACATAATAACTATTGAATTATATAGGTATGGTTTAAATTGTAAATATAAATCTTTTTTTTTTTTATTGATAAATCATACTTACTATAATATTTATATTACCTATTCATGTCAACATTAATAATTAATGATCATGAAAATATTTATCTTTTATACCATTAATTTACATATTATAACTTATAACCATTAAGCTACTAGAAAAATGTACCTAATACTGCTTTGAGTAAAGTGCTTTTACCTAGTGCTTTTTTGTGCTGTAAGTTCCGAGCCCTGCTAATAATCAACTCAGTTTTCATCTCAAACTATTGAAATAAAATAATTAGAATAAGAATTCAATGGTAATGAAAATATAATATTACTTTATCAATAATATTATGTCTATGAGATATTTAAACATTGTAAAACCTTATTTTAAATCATAATTAGAGTAAAATAAGCTAATACAATTTTATTTTGGTAAATATTAACTTGGTTTTTATTTCACACATTACATCTTACAATTATTTTATTTTAATATTTAATACAAATAATACAATACCATGGGTATTATATACATATACTATGACCGGTCATCGACCATAGGGCACCCGTTTTCATGGACATACCGCAATATGTCCATGTGCCCATTTATCGCGGCCACATAACATATGCTCTCGTCCCATGGGCAGCCGTTTTCGTGGGCATAGCGCAACATGTCCATGTGCCCTTTACTCGCGACCGCACGACACGTTTCAACGCCCCACGGGCAGCCGTTTTCATGGGCATACCGCAATATGTCCATGTGCCCACCGTCTGCGGCTATATAACACGTTTCACTGTCCCACGGGCAGCCGTTTTCATGGGCATACCGCAATATGTCCATGTACCCATATTGTGCAGCTGCATAACACGTTTTCTCGTCCCACGGGCAGCCGTTTTCATGGGCATACCGCAATATGTCCATGTGCCCACGGATTGCGGCCACACAACATACGCTCTCGTCCCATGGGCAGCCGTTTTCATGGGCATACCTTAGTACGTCCATATTCCCATCGGCCGCGGCTGCTTCACACGTTTCTTCGTTCCAAGGGCAGCCGTTTTTATGGGCATACCGCAATATGTCCATGTGCCCACAGATTACGGCCACATAACATATGCTCTCGTCCCATGGGCAGCCGTTTTCATGGGCATACCGTAGCATGTCCATGTGCCCACGGGCCGCGGCTGCTTCACACGTTAGCTCGTTCCACGAGCAGCCGTTTTCATGGGCATACCGCAATATGTCCATGTGCCCATTTATCGCGGCCACATAACATATGCTCTCGTCCCATGGGCAGCCGTTTTCGTGGGCATAGCGCAACATGTCCATGTGCCCTTTACTCGCGACCGCACGACACGTTTCAACGCCCCACGGGCAGCCGTTTTCATGGGCATACCGCAATATGTCCATGTGCCCACCGTCTGCGGCTATATAACACGTTTCACTGTCCCACGGGCAGCCGTTTTCATGGGCATACCGCAATATGTCCATGTACCCATATTGTGCAGCTGCATAACACGTTTTCTCGTCCCATGGGCAGCCGTTTTCATGGGCATACCTTAGTATGTCCATATTCCCATCGGCCGCGGCTGCTTCACACGTTTCTTCGTTCCACGGGCAGCCGTTTTCATGGGCATGCCGCAATATGTCCATGTGCCCACGGGCCGCGGCTGCTTCACACGTTCGCTCGTTCCACGAGCAGCCGTTTTCATGGGCATACCGCAATATGTCCATGTGCCCACCGGCCGCGGCTGCATAACACGTTTCTTCGTTCCACGGGCAGCCGTTTTCATGAGCATACCGCAATATGTCCATGTGCCCACGGGCCGCGGCTGCTTCACACGTTCGCTCGTTCCACGAGCAGCCGTTTTCATGGGCATACCGCAATATGTCCATGTGCCCACCTTCTACGGCTGCCTCACACGTGGACACGTCCCATTGACAGCCATTGTCGTGGAGGTACATAAGACACTCGAGTTGTCCATTACTGGCTGCCACTTGGCACACGACGTTGTCAAATGAATCAAAGCGAAACGAAGTTCGCTTAGATTCATTTTTAACTGCCTGTGCTCTTATGGTTCGTGTCCATGGGAACCCGCATCCTTCAGCAAACGCTAAACACGTGACATGGCCACTAGCAGCGGCCTTTACGCTCATTGAGTAATCTAAAATTTAACATACTATTGTATAACCAGATAACTCACAATATAAAATGCATATTTAAAAATTAAAAAAGCCAAGTCTTGCAGTATTAGAGTCCTCTCAATGAGATTATTAAATACATAATTATTTCAGAGGGATTTAATTAAAAATTAGAACAAGTTCGTGAATAATATTGAAGTATTATACCAAACATTTATTTATGATAAGCTTTCCAATGTCTTGGGACTACTATTTAAATAAAATTATACTTGTGAGGTTGAAAATTCTCGTCCCCTTCTGGAGCGTTATTAATATTTACCACAACGATTGATCGAGTTCGAATGTGCATGCTCGAATTAAAGGATAAAGGTGATGAAATAGCAATTAGAGTATTTTTTAACATGGTTAAACGAAAAATAAGTAACAATGGCTGGGTTTTATGAATAAAAGTAAATACAGTAACAATATTCGAGTTTATTATACTCTTTATATTCGTTCATATTATATTATTGTTTACCTTCATCGTCCATAAATTTAACTTCCAAATCCATAATGGTTAGTTTTGATTTTTTTTTTTGGTATGCCAGAATATCGGCACAACAGGGTTGGATATCTATACTTAATGTTTCTAGATCGTCATAATCTTCCTTTTCTTCGTCGTTGCAAGTGTAATAACACAACTTTGCCAATGTAAACATTTTACAGCTGTGAAAAACAATAAAATGTTAATGATATATTAGTATATTATAAGGATCTGACCCCCTAACCCACCGACCATCCAGCTGATCCCAGTATGTATCCTACTTTTAACCAAAACTATACCTACTTAAGGAGATATATAAGAGGTTTCTGCTGATCTAACGAATATTAATTATTCAATTTAAGTATTAAATAATATATTTAAAACAATTTGAATGTTCTATTACTAAAATATACAAAATAATAAACAATTAAGACCGCAAGATTAATGTAATTTTCCCACCCAAATCCTTCTAAATTGACTGTACATATTTACTGATTTCTATTGCTACATACTACATAATATATAGTGTATATAGTTTATATAATTTATATAATATGTTATAAATAAGTAGGTTTAGTTACTACCTATATGAGAGCTATAATACTGTTATTAATATAAAATCAATATTATAAATAATGATACAATAACTACACCACGTTATCTACAAAACTACGATTGTTGTACCCAGTCTAATAGAGTCACGTAATTTTCTGCCACAGTAAAATAAAAAAAAATAAATTATAAAAATGAATGTTAACTAAATAGCAATAAGTAAGAAAGTACACTAAATAATATACTGAAATCATTAAGTATAATATTACGTATTTTATTTAAATACTATCCAATATCCTTACTAAAAATACTGCAAAAATACTTTTCTAATCTTGTCAGATAATATGCTGTCGATCATAAACCTATGTAAATGGTGTTATGTTGGAGGGTGACCTAAATCGAAAAACTTGATTACCTATTAGGTATTCATTCGTTCTAATCAGAAATTGCTAAAAATATATCTCAAACAATTAAATTAAAATATAAAAATACTTAAATATTGAAAATTTATTTGATTAGTGATTGACATAATTATTATTGTCAAGGCAGTGCCGTACCGTTAAGATTTAGCGTCCGGGGAAAAACTAAAAATATTAGCCACTAATATTCTAAAAAAAAGGTTTTTAGCGCCCCCTTTAAACAGTTTAAACCATGCTCCCGGGGCACATGCCTCCTAGGCGCCCCCACGGCACGGCTCTGGTCATAGGTACTAACCTTTAATGAAAAATTTTAGATATGAGATTTGGTTATCCAAATAATATAGTTTTACTGTTCTCCTTAGTTATAATGTACGCTTTTATTCCTGAAAATAATATACAATAATACCTGTAATATATATATTATATATATATTATAGGTATCAGTATTGGGAAATATACCGCATTGTACGTATACATCAAAATCTGAATCGTCAAATGTGTGAATTTATTTGTCTCTTTTTATTATAATATTATAATTTTATTGATTTCTTTGTACATATAATAATTTATTAAATAATTTATAAACATAAATCAAGTGCTTTGAAACGCAGAGAAACAATGAATATTGAATTCAATATAAATATATTCAAATATCAAATTAGTATAATTATTAAAAAACAAATATTATTCCAAAATTTGTTATAAATATAGAACTGTGGCGTTGGTAGAAGAGATTAAACAATATTGTCTTCTTGTTACATTTTATTTAAGATGGTTTTGCAGCGTACTCTGATACTTCATACACTAAAATATAATACGTATAGGTACCAAAACGTAGAACATAATGACCAAACGTTAGGAAAATAATAAAAATAATAAATACTACGTCGTAAGATTCATGAATAGGTTCGTTAGAGTAGAAAATAATCAAGAACGAGACAGTAACACTAGGCCTAAAAGTGAAGAGTAAAATAATCACATATAGTTCGGTGAATAGATGGACAACACCCGTACACGAATTTAATTAAAATAGTCATAACACGAGAAACTATTGGTCTACAATCGAAAATGATACGAGAGAAGCTCTTCTTGGAAATGCCGACCGTATCGATTATGATTAATTGCGTAGTAGTATCGTCACCCGGTCGCCGTTAAACCACATCATCGCACGTATGATCTGACATGAAGTTATAGATATAATATTTTATATTATGTTTAAGAGCATAGGAAGGCGTCGGATGTACGTACAACTGACCAGCAATGGAGTACCGACGGGGGGGTTAGGGGTTTAACCCCCCCCCCAAATAAAATACAAATAATGATTTTTTTTTATGGAATATTATATTTAGGCTAGGATCATATTATGTGTTTTGTCGGCCGGTCGCTTAATATATGGTAACCCCCCCCCATTAAATAATTCTGCGTACGCCACTGCTGACCAGCAGGAATCAGTCGACGATACGGGGGACTCTGAACATAATATTTATGGGGGTCCCACTGTCCCAGATAGACACTTTTCAGACATAGCTCAGGTAGGAAAACTAATAATATATTATTATGTAAGTGAATATTAGTGTATGTGCACTAGTTAGGTTAATGTGTTAACACTTTGCCTGTCGCCCAAAAACCGTATCAATATACGAACGCACAATCATGTCAAATAATACAAATTGCCGATTGGAACGATTATAGTGATTATACACTAAATTACTTTTTGAACAAAACATTATTCTACTTTGACAAAATTGTGAGACACTGGCTGGTCTTATTTCAATTCGATAAAAACATTTTAAAATTGTCCATTATAATAGAAATTAAAGTGGACAATCCAAAGTCTCTCACAATCTTGTCACAGCTGAAATAGTTTAAAAACGGGGTTTTCCCGACTAGAATTAATATTATTGAATTCTTTGAACAGTTCCAACAAAATAAAAGTTTTAATATCATAAAGCTCTAATAGTAATACAAATATAAAATAAATATTTATGTAGTAAATAAAATATTATAGTACCTATAATCAGTAGGTATTATTATTATTATTTATTCAGCCAAAACAATTTCAATTAAATAATTACAATAAAATACATTAATCCATTTACCATACAAATATCTAATTTTATTTATAATCAAGTGATATGAACTTCCTGTTTACATGAGAAACGCGAAACAACACGAAAAACAACGAAACGACACGAAACAGTACGAAAAATATTTTCATGTCCTTTGATTTCGTCAATTTTACCGCCTCGTTCGCGAAACACTACGAAACCGTTTTCACGAAAAAAAATTTCGTGAAAAAGCTATACACACTATTCACGAAATTCAACGAAAACGTGAAAACATGAAACGCGAAACGCGAAACATGCATAGTGTGGAGCGACCTTAACAGTGTTGAGTCATATCTAGATACAAATCTATCTAGATGAAAAAATAAATTAGTATCTAATTGGTATCTAAGATTTAAATTATGAAAATCTACATAAATATCTAGATAAATCTTGTGTAATGCTAGTGTATTTTTTTCAATAACCGTTTACTGTTTACTGCTTATTTAGCCATTCTACATAAAATATTATGATATTAATATCTACAAGAGTACAAAATAATAACATTTGGGTGCTGTTTATTCGTAATAATTTTATTTTATCCAGTTACCATAATAATTTAACAATATTTTAATGATCGATAAGACGATAATGAATTAATAATAGCAGTAATATACCCGCCCGCCCGTCGGCTGACGATCGTGACAAAATATATATATATATATAACACCGTGTACTCGACACCCGTCCTGTCTGTTGGTAATTCATGTGAAATTTACTAAAAATAGTTCTTGCATGGCACAAGAATAATATAATAATAATATATATCATAATATTATTATTTATGTGTTAAGTGTTATTACTTATTATATATAACATTTTGTACAAAAATTTCATTTTTATCAGTGAGTGGTGGCTGTCTAGTGTCTTGTGTCTACACTCTACGACTACTTACAGACTGCTCTACTGCAGAGTTATTTTTATTGTAAATTATAACCTCGTCTAGTCGTCTGGTATACTTTCTTGTTAGTTGTTCTTAGTTTTTCTTGTTTTCTACCTATATAAATATGGATAGATTTTTAAGTAAAACGTCCAA
>VUJU01006534.1:0-10074 GCA_009835225.1 Aphis craccivora
AACAAATATTTCCATGTTTAGTTTTAATCGCACAGCGGTTTACATAGAATAAGATACGTGAGTAAAATCAAATCTATATTATCTATAGTTTATAAACCATGACATACATATTGATCTATAGTCTATACTCTATAAGTTATAAGTTTATCATTTAATGATGGTGTTTTTATTTATATATATATTATATATAATAGTTTTAAGCTAATTGCTAATAATTGATTTTATGGTCAGTTATTAATTGTATTATTAATTACAAAACCATACCTACAGTTTAATTATAAACTATAATATATTATAATATGATAGGAATTAGTCGATAATTTTTAACTAGAACAAATTGTTTTCGTGTATTCATCCAGTCATTCAGATTCATTGATATGCTTAAAATCGCACTGTAGTAGAGTTTCCTTAACACCTTAACACGCCACTGAATAGTCCTCGCGTAAAAACATTTTGAACGTATAGCTCTGATATTCATCAATCCCAGGGTTTTAAAATTTAGAAGTACGGGGGCGAGATATACGAGTAATATGTATATACGTATTATACGCGAGACTGTGTAAAACTAAAAGGAAAAAATTTATTTTTTCATTCTCTTGACATATTTTTCTTAGTCTAATTATAACGCGTTGAATCTACGATCGAAGCGGGATCAGGGGGAAAAACAATGAAAACGCATTAACGACGATTTCTGATAAAGTTATTACTGTATATACTATGCGTTACAAAGATTATCAAGTTATTTATATACGAAATACTCAAGTATATAATACAGTTTGATATAGCACAGGAAAAATATGTTTAATAAACATATACATTTATAATATATTTAGGTTATATTATATCGATTAAAAAACAATCATTAACTATTGGTAACTGTGTATGTATTAAACATACCGGACATAGGACATATCGAATATATTTTTAAAAATTTTAAAAATGTAATAACAATTAATATACTCATTAAATTAGTCATTAATAATGTTATACTCCAAAATTCTAGAACGGTTTTTATCAGTGTGAAACCAAATATTATTACATTGTTTATTTAATTACTTTATGTTCTCTATTATAGTTTAATTTGTATAAAGTTATAGCAGTCTTGAGCAAAATATAAATAGATACAAAGCGTATGAAAATCGTAATTTTGTACAATTTTATTGCATGGTAATAATGATCTTCAACTAAATTTGCATAATGAATGATTTTTTTGTTAGATAAACATTCAAATAAAAATACATATAATGTATTTAGAATGCGCGCGAGTGCAAATACTCAATCATAAAATATTTTAAATATTTATTTGAATTTAGAGAGTTCAAAATATGTATTCAA
The DNA here is from genome assembly GCA_009835225.1 of Aphis craccivora. Classification (NCBI taxonomy): domain Eukaryota; kingdom Metazoa; phylum Arthropoda; class Insecta; order Hemiptera; family Aphididae; genus Aphis; species Aphis craccivora. The sequence continues at coordinate 1,336 of VUJU01006534.1, forward strand.
TACCATCAATACATTTTATAATCCAAGAACTCATAGATAAATGTACATTTTGCGATGTCCATTATATTTTGTTCATATTTTTCTTTGCACTTTTTTATCAGTTATATGAGGTTTTCCACCTTTGTCCTATATCTCCATAGGGCTCTGTGAAAATGTAATTAAGTAAAAATAATCAATATAAGTATATTATTAAGATATCTTGTGGTTAGAATTTAAAAAATAAAATAGGTACCTAGGTAAAAAATATTACGCTGATTAACATGACCAAATAATGTAAATTAACATAATATTATGATGTGTTTAATTTAAACACATGCGACTAATAAATTTACTAAAACCCATTTATTTATTATATTGTATACAATTATTTGTTGATAAAACACGAGCGTAGAGTGTATTGTTGGAAATTCATGGATTAAGTATTCTTATAAATTTTTCAATCAAATTTTTAAACACTTTACCACATAGTAGTTGTATTTATGTAGTTTTTAAGTATAAAATATATTTTTGTAAAACTTCAGAGGCTCGATGGAATTTTACGTTTCGAGCACATAGTAATATATTGCGCAGTGTATGTTATGCGATAAAAATACTATAGGTACTGGACGTTCACAGCGCATGTTACTACAACACCAGCCTGTTGTAAATATTTAACGGCAGGCGTATTGCGGAAAATTGTCTAATTAAAAACGTAATTTTATCATCCGACGCCGTTAGAATAAAAAATATACAGTGAAAATCTTCTCAAATAGGTGGTAATTTTGTTGATACGAATAAAACGAAAAATAAATACCTACTGTTCTACTGGTTAGATTATTTAGTCTCAAAAAGTGATAGTAGATTAGATTGTTGTGGCTACGTGTATTATGACTTCAGTATATATATAAATCAATTATATTTGGAAGTACCTATATTGATTCAAATGACTATTATAAAAATCAATAAAAAATCTAACTTTTGCTTTATAATAATATTATACAGCCCAGACTTTGATGTCAAACAATTTACAAAAATACGTTAAATATCTAAAAAAAAACACAACAATTCCTTAAAACTTATGGAAATGTTCCGAAATAAAAATAAATAGCATAAAAACAATCTTTTATTTAAATTTTTGGTTTATATTATAAAAGTATTACAAATAAATAAATTATTTAATTAAAACAGTGAAATTTTGAACTTATTATATCATACGTACCTACTGTATTATAAATTCATTATTCGTAGCTTTGCTTAAACTAATATTACAAAGTAATTCACATCATATTTTAAACTTAAGTTTATGTAGGAACATCACATCACAATTATAGTCGATTATCATTGCAAATAAAAATAAATATTAAAAAATATTAATATTGTTATTTTTCTCTCATTTAGAAAAAAACATTTAAAATATCAAAAAAATATAAAATAAAAAGTAGTTAGGTTATACTTATATAGATACTCATTATATTATTAAAAAAAAAAAAAAAAAAAAAGAATTACAAATCAAATGTACCCTAAATATATCTGGACCCTATAGTTATATTATATATAGAATCCAATTTTTAGCCGTAGTTGCCGATTGTATTGTTATTGTGTAGGAGAGTCTAAAAGTGGTGCATAATTATTATAGGTATACTATGGTTCTATATATATGGTTAGACTATAATATATAAAGTAATAGTCCCGACGGGAAACGCTGCAGAATGGTGCGCACGAGTCCTCATCGTAGCCGTTTGTTTGCAATATAAAATATTTCTTTATTCTAGAGATCCCTCTGGACCTTATGCGTTTTTCTAAATTTCAGATAATAATCTCAAGATGTACACATAGAACGTATACAAATAAAAAACAAACATAAATCAGTTTATCGCAAATCAAATTGTGTATTTCAGTATTTGAATAAAAACGTGTTCAAAACAAATTATTTCGTTAAAAATAAATAATAAAAACAAGATTTCTGCAGTTTAATAACTTGCAATGCATATAGAATAGTCGATACCCATTCTAAATATCATCAGCGCATGTTGTTTTTCAATCTGTGTTTACAGTGTGTGAATAAATAGAGAATAAAGGATTTTCGTTAAATAATAATAATACTGTTTTAGCCGCATTACGACAAATAATCCATGTCGTTATTCGTTGTATTGTGTAGAGTGCCTATCGATTTTGTCCATCGATAAATTCCAAGGTATTTGAAAAACGGAATAATAAATAAATAATAATGGCTCTTTTGAGGTTTTTTACCGAGAACGAAAATGCAGAATATTATTTCGCCATCTTCAAAAAAAAGAAAACCCCGAACGAGAATATTTATTATTATTATTTAATTAATGGACAGAAAGAATATAATTTTTGTACTAAATCTGACCTTACCATAGACTACTTATAAAAATAAAAAAAACAATATTAATACATGTTTAGCACATAATTTATACAAAACAATACTCTTATCTATTAAAAAAAATAATAATAAAATGGTGTACGAACAAATGATAATTATTTCCGAACTTGTGCATGCGCTTTTGATTAACAAAGTTGATATTTCCTTACGATGGATTAAATAGGTATATCGTTGGTTTTTACCATTATGGTTTTATGCAGACAATGGCAAAAATTTAGTTCGGACCATCGTCTTAAGAGTTTTTTCCGTCTTACAAACGAACGACATAGGCACATATAAAATTAAATTCTCCTAACTCACTTAAAAAATTAAATCGTCATAAGAAATAATTTTGAATAAACCGATATATTTCTGATTATAAGTTTTATTATAGACCTATATCTATTATTAAAAGTAACTAGGTACACAAAATTTGAAACAAATTTGCAATAACATTGTATTGTTATGTGTATTTTTAGGACGAAGGTAATGTATTAATACTATACGGGTGTGGCGTCTTTATATGAAATAATTATGATGAGATAACGCCAACTCGTGGCAGTATAGTATGCATAATAGCTCGTTAATCCACCCTCTCAAAAAAAAAAAGTAATAATAATAATAACAAATATTATATGTGGCGAGCATTTATTACAAAGTCATTATTATTATGTTTTTTTGTATATTGTATTGGTATTACCATTGGTCTACGCAGGGCAACCTGCGTACTAAAAACCCGCAGTGGTCTATTATAGCCCGTGTGTATCCATAATAAAACATTACTGTTATCTATATATATACGTATAGTTCATTGCGGGCCAAAACATCAGTGTTCCCAGGGGAAACTTCCGTCTTTAATTTAAAATGCAGCCGATGGAGACAGCCAGACTCGTGATTTTAGCTTACTGAATTTGGTTAATACACACTCACAATCTAAGGGGAAAAATTAAAAGAAAAACGAAAGCAAAACTAAATTAACAATGAAATAAGAAAGGAAAAAACTTTATAACATCGAGAAAAGATTAAAGCTGACACGAACTTCACAAATTAGTAAAAATGCTATAAGTAAGAGCTGGTAATAATTTATTTTGGCATAACGCATATCAATATACAGTTAGGTATTATAAGTAATGCTCAATGTTAAATTTAGCTTTTGGGTTTTAGCTTTTTCAATACTATATAGGCAATAAGTATAATCAATTTTTTTCTACTCCTTACTATACTTACACTGTATGGCAAAAACATGATCTACGTATAATATTTCGTAAAAATTGTCGTATACATGTGTTAAATTATCTGGTGATCGAATGTTTATAACTGAATCAATGATTTCTCGAAACCATTGATAGGTGTATACATACGTCATAATTAGTAGTTACCTAAATCAAATAATCAACCCAATTACGTGCCATAAAAATATAATGTGTGTATCCGTATGTATGTGTGCAGTACTGCGATGTATATACATATTAAAAATATAATTATGAAGTTATAAATTTGCAGTTAAATACTTCAAACATTAAAAATATGACTTTTCAGAGGTAGAATGTTTTAATAATTACTATGATAATGTCTAATATTCAACATAAAAATATAATAATATGTATTTAAATGTTTATAATGCACCTAATGATAGTATGATTGACGTTTTTTTCTTTTAAATTAATTATTCAACCAGCAAGCCGTTATTTTTAAACAATAAGCAAAATAAAAAAAAAAGGTTATCGATTGCATTGCTGACACGCAGGGCAAATAAAATCCAACTAACTTTTTACTGGACATTTAGAGAAAGGACCAAATGCGAAACGGTTCGCCATAGCTGGTCTGTATAAATTCGCGTGTATTATATATATCTTCATTTTCGTTTGACCCTTTTTAAAACCTACCCTCTCTCAACCCTCCATAGAACGGATAGTTACCTTCAAATATAAACAGCATATATAGTAGGTATGGCGTGTGGATGGAATATAACTATTGTCTTGACAAATAATATTATCTATATACTCTATACTCTATAGGTAAAAGTGCTGGAATATAATAATGTTTGAAGTAAGGAAACGAGGACTGCGGCTTTATTATTATATTATAATTTATAATATTGTATACACGCCGTTGCGATAGAAAACTTAAGCCTCGTGTATGTGTAGTCAAGTGCAATCGCTGGACCGGGTCGAGTTCGCTGTAATTTATCATCACGACGGTGAGCGTGTTCAGTGGACTATGTATCTATTGACGGGCGAAGGTGTTTAGGGGTGCGAACGATAACTTTTGCTATACGCTGAGCTACACGTCATAGATGGCCGCCGCAATTCGCGTCGTTGGTTTGCCGAATAATAACGTATAATATTATAATATCATATTGTACTTGTATACACTATTATAATATAGATATCGTCTTCCTACCGCGTTTGTGAAATTGGTCGGTTAAACGTATGACAGGTTATTTCAACTACATGGTCATGAGAGATAATATTAATATACGGATTATGTTATTGTGTTGCAACCTGAGAGTATTCGTAATAATATTTAGATGTGGTGATTGGTGACATACTTTTCTCTCTGAAAGTAAAGATTGCAGTTGGAGATGATGATTCAAATCATCTCTTTAAAAATTAAATTTCATTCAAAATACATTTTTATCGAATATCACACGTGCAGGTGGAGTTACCGAACTATTTTAAAATTTAAAACGACCATTTGCGCTTAGTTAATTTCTAACAAAGATAGGTTTTTCTTTTTTATCAAAATAATCAGTCTCTCCATGAATAGTATATAAGATAATAATTGGGATTTGTTTGACATTTACATGGCGACTGCAGTGGCGTAGTTATGATTTTATTCTGTGGGGGGTATATATAATTTATTGGTTAAACATAAAGTGGTGGGCTCAATAAGTCAATGCATTAAACGTTAAAAAAAGACTTTGGAGGGATCTATCGCCATATCACCCCCACATAACTACGCTACTGCATGACGATAGTTCAATCAAATACTATCCTTTCAATAACAATCTAGAACGATTTGTAAACTCTCAATATTATTATACACCGGTAATATAACCTGGGCTAGTACCTATACTTGCTTAAAATTACGCATTTCAATCTGTTGTCTCGCGTGTTAATATTTTTTATTCATACGGCCGTTACAACACCGTTGTGTACCTACGCAGGGCAACGAATCATCATTTATCGGTCACACATAAATGTAATATTTTATACTACTCTCATGTTTATTGCAGAAAAGTGTGATTAAGTTTTATATTTTCATACCTATAAGTTTTATTATCACTTTTAAGTCTGGTTTCATTGTGTTAACTATAAGGTTTACTGTGTTGTACTGTGGTAATCTCTGTTTCTCATATATATATAAATATGTTTGTTTTAAAAACACCCGCGTAAACAAATTAAATTCAATCAATCCACCCGTAAATATAATTAAATAAGGGCATTTCATGATTGCGTTAAATATTTTTTAATCTAAATATTTGATGACCACGGAACAAAAAGTCACAATAATTATCCGGCATCATTACATACCGTAGTCATTTATCAAATTTAATTGAGGTGTAAAGCATGTCACTTAAGCCTAAAATAAAGTCCTAAAAATGATTAGTTTCCATCTCTCTACACCCCCTCCATCCGGTCACCGACCACACCACCCGCTACGCTACAGTGTCATTATTATATTATATACCATTTCGTATTCGCGTACTTCCTGAACGCAACAATTGCATGGCTAAAGATAATTTTTACCTCGGAAATTAACTATCGCTAGTACGTATACTATTTAAAACTCCAAAACGTCGGAAAAACATGACAAAAGAATAATTGGATAATATTATATTTGACTTTCATATCTGACACCTGTCTTTTTATTCGCCATCAGCTATATTATTATTATTAATTGGTTCAGTCCACTCAAAATTCGAATACAAGCAGCGTATATTAATAGTATGCAGTTATAAGTGTCATGTTAATATTAATACATGCCACCTAGCAAGGTGCCCAACCGCTTGATTTATGAATTCGCCGAAGGAAACAACACCGCATAAATATTTTATTTTTCAAACGCACACCTCGTTAGTGCTGCAATTACAATATAATGCTGCATGCATGTGTTGTGCTCGTGAGTTATGTTATTTAAATTTGGATAATTTACGTAGGTAGCTACAGTATTATTGTGTTTAGCGTTTTGCACTTTATCACTATGCTTCACAATATATATTTTTTAACATAGTAGAAGTAGGTTTATATATATTTTATAAATTACTAATATTATATAAGTAGGTACATACGTTTTTCCATTCTTAAAAGTAAATACATAACAATTAAAACCATGTTCATAACCGTAATTTACATTAGGTAAAATATACCATAATAGCCCCGTGTTGTGAACCATATTATTTCGAAACGACAGTATTTATGCATCATTATGTATCATTAGTTATATAGGTAATATACAAATCGCAAAACAAACGATTTAAAAAAATGTTTAAAATGTGAAATATACCTATAATACTTGACTGCCGCTTATTAATTTCATACGAGATGAAATTAATTATAATTCAATTTACATATTATTTAATTTACAGTGAGATTGACATCCTTTCCTGTTCTCCAGTGTACTTACATAATAATATTACTATGCGATGACGTATTGTTATTATTACAAACACAAATATACAGGCAACGTCTAACTTTGGAAACTTTAGTGGAGATAGGTGAATTCCAATAATTATAATATACATATGGTATAAGAAATTTCAAAATATTTGAAAACTGAACCACTGAACCAAAACGACAAATAATATGTTGATACTATACACGAATAGGCACAACACACGAGTAGGCATTCGGTTCAATGAAAACGCGAAACTTATAAACCCACGTTTGTTGTATTTAAATCTTAAAACGCTGTACTGATTAATTCGAATTTTTCAAACTGCGTACAAAATTAATTTTTTAGACACCCAATTATTTTATTATACTCGTTATTATACTATATAGGAACGGAAGAATGATGATTTTTAAGTTTCCATAAAATTGCACCAATTACCACCCATCATACGCCGTACTATCTAACCCATTAATATTAATGTATATAATAATATAATATAATATTGTATTTATATTTATTGATTTTTCAACCCATGTACCATAAAAGTCTTGTACATAAACTCATCATCGTGGACAATGCAATTTGAGTAATATTTTAACAAAATCCGATTTGCGCGATTCGATTTCATTTTGAACTACATATTTCCTTGTTAGAGCCCATATTTTATATTATTTTATAACAGTTGCAAAACGTATGTATAATAAATTCACTTCGTATTAAAAATTCAATATTTCGTCAAAAATGTATCGACTATTATTTCGGAGCTCATATATTATTCACCCGTATGTGTTACAAATTTTAACCAAACCTAGTTTGTGTTTATAATTAATTATAATACTACAGAAAATCGATGATGATTATTCATCTATTAAATATAGACTCTATATTTTGCACTTTTTTGTACATAGAAATTAGAATTACGTCGTTTTAGCAAAACTGTTAAAGAATTTCAAAAATTGCAATTTGCAACTGTTCAATTTTTTTCTAATGAAATTTGTTGAATCTTTGAATATATTTTCAATAAGTACAATTCGATTTAGTGTCTACATAATATTATATAATTTATAATATTGTCTAACCTAATTTATATAATGTTATTTATATCTTATTTAGCTCCCTAAGTATGCGTTATTGCTTTTAAAATTTACCATAATAATATTTTGACAATAAAGCATTGAATAATCAGTACTATTCACTATAAATTAATAGGTACCTGTTTAGATTATTGAACAGTTAGGTATTTCTTCAAACCGATAAATATTAACTTAACGAATTTTGATTAGATGTTGCACGTGATTTTTATATTATCTATTAAAAATGATATCGTCGGATTTGCTATAGATTAAACCCCAAGAGTGACGTTATATTATAGATGGCCAATAGTTATAATGATCAGATGGGAACTTCAGTTGATTTAATTTCTATATATATATATTAATAAATTAAAGAGATTTAACTCGAATGCAGTAAAATGGAGAGAAACGTTGTGTGATGTGGAATTTTTTCCCTTTGTAACTGCCTCACGAAAGGAGACCGCATTAGTATTACATTCTTTTAAACATTATTCAACCTTCTAGTATTACTTCTCTTCAAGTATTATTTCCGGTCTTCTAGTTTCTAGTCTAGCATAATTTCCTCTCAAACGGAGTTGAAGAACTAGATGGTTGTGTTCTACTCGTTTTCAGATAAATTTTAAAGTTTAGTGAGTTTTAATTTCCAAATTAATTGAATCGATCCCTTGATAAATAAAAAAAAAA
>VUJU01006535.1:0-10073 GCA_009835225.1 Aphis craccivora
CGCATAGCTTGGGCATGACTTCGTGGGACGAGTACAGTCCTGTGACGAGCAGCAGTTCGAGATTGGCACGTCCGTCTACCGAATTCGGTCTGTCCGCGTCCGTGAAGCTCAGAGCTTCGGGGCCGCCCGGCACGGTGTAGATGCCTTTGTGATTCTGCAAAAAGTCGTACAGGATATTTGGATCGTCTAACACCCTGTGCAGCCTTATCGACACGGTGTCGTTCACCGTCGCCTCCAGACCTCCCAGTGACACATGGTCCATCAGGTTTTCTCCGACCGGCAAGTCTTTCACCAACGGTATCCGGTGGTCGGCCAAGTGTTCCTTGGGACCGATTCCGGACAGCATGAGCAGTTGCGGCGAGTTTATCGCTCCGCCCGAAACGATCACTTCCTTCCGGGCGTACACTGTGGTTTTTTTTCCACCCCTGACAAACTCCACGCCGATCGCTTTTTTCGTCGATTCGTCGATCAGTATCCGCGTTACCATGCTGAGTTTTTTAACGTGCAAGTTTGATCTTTTTTTCGCCGGGAAAAGAAACGCCGTGTTCGTACTGTAACGGTAACCGTTTTTCATAGTTGTCTGAAATAATATTTGATAGTTAAAAAATGTATGATTTCATAGGCTTTGACAGAGTCTTAATGGTTATAAATTATATAATACTATTTTATAAATCTTTATGTTTTCACTATAGTGTTGTACAATTAATATTTTATTAAATTCAACTCACTAATACGAGCTTACGTCTTTGCAGGTAACCCGACGTATAAAATATTTTTATAAAAACGATTTGCGGTTTTATTGTAGCTGCTTTATTATTCTTAATTCTTAGATAGGTAGTTATAGTTAGTGTTATTATTTTAACACTAGATCGATTTCGTGTTATTACATATTATCTAATATATTATTATACAATGTAAGAATAGCTTTATTTTGATAATTGATTTAAAATATTATAGAGTCATTGTTTTTGTTTTAGTTTTTATAATGTTGTAAATTACTTAAATAGTTAAATGTGTTCGTAAAACTGTAATGTACACGGATACCACATTGATTCCAAATTACCTGTAAATAATTTATCCCGATTTGTTTTTCTCCGTTGACGTCTATAACTGGAAGTCCTATTTGTGAGCCAGCTTCCACAAAAGCCTTTGCTATTTTGCTTCTGAAAGGGACATCTGACACTGACAACAATCCGTTTCTTCCGTGATAACTCGGTTCGGCATGAGAAAAGTTGGCATTTTCTGATTTAATAAAGTACTTGAAAACGCTATTATAGTCCCAACCTTAAAACACGTATCAAAATTTTATTTTTTGAATTTTAGATTCTAAGTGAATCTATAAATGTATTGATTGTACAATGTGCATTTTTTGGAGTCTGTCGTTTACACGATTTTTCAATTTTCAATTCTGATGGTGGTTTTAAATAAAAAAAATTAAATCTTTTTTGTATTTTAAGAATGTCACATTTAAAATTTTAAGTATTTTTTAAAATAATAGGATTAAGCAAAAAGAAATTAGGAAAATCCAGTTTTTAATTAAAAAAAGTTTTTATATGTAAATTAAAAACAAAAAATAGTAGTTCCTTGAAATTTTCACTAAATGTTTAAATGGCCATCATTTACTATACATTATAGAAATTTCAAAATATTTACACTATTTTTGAGTTGTTTATAGACGTATGCATTTTTATCAAAAATTAGTATCAGGACAAAAATGCTTAAAAATTTCATACAAATTTTCTATACAGATACAGTTGAAATTTTGATGAAATTTATCGAAATAATGAAAACTTGAAAAAAGTTTGAAGTTTGAATTTTATAAAAATTATAAATTAATTTATAATAAAATGTTAATAATATAATGCGATATTCCTTATAACTTATAAGTAGGTAATTCATACCGAAATCAAAAATCTAAAAAAAATATATTTAAACATAATTTTTTTATACAATTTTACGTTTAAATTTGACGGAATCGCATATTTTACAAAGTTACGTCATTATTTTGTATTATAATTATATTACATAATATATATATAATGATATTTTCAAATATGTTTCCAACAAGAATTAATTGAATCTTCTATAGTATTATACATAGTATAATAAATTACTTTAATACAATTTCAAGAATTATGCTTAGTGATTTTACATTAGGTAAATCATCTCTGTTTAGAATTGTTTTCAAAAACAATGATATATTATTGATGTAAAATATGTAACATATCCATTATAGTAACCCACTCGATATGTAATATAGTAAATACTAAGCGGTACCGACTTACTTACCTTTTTTGGTACTGGTCTAGTTGACCCTACAGACCAGCACAGAAAACAATTCCCCCGCCGTTCAGGTTTATTTGACACTTACATTTATTTTATCGTATTTTTGATGTTATAATCAATAATAAATAATTTATATAAATATGTAAGAATAATAATACATATTATACATTTATGATTGTACATAAGAATTCAAGTGAGCAAAATAAAAATTATAATGTATTATTAATAAATAAATCGTAACACCTACGTAGATATAATAAAACATAACAATTATGTAGGTGACCAAAACTGTTATGTCCTTCAAAATTTTCTTTAAATGGATCGCGGTCGGTAAAATTTATTTTGTTACATAAACTGTGACAAATAGAAATCTAGGAAGTTTCTCTTGGTTCCCCTTCGTCTCTTGTTGCCCTATTTAGCTTTTCCCCACTTCCTCTTAATATTCTGCTCATGAGCTCCACTTTTAGGATTCACAAAGTTATATTTTTGGTTTCCTGTTGAGTGGGTATAATGGTCGGTTTGTTGAATATTATTATAGACTCGCCAGGAATTAAAATAAAATGGTCGATCCAACTCGTATACTGCATTCACAAATTATTATTGGAAATAACGTATTTTCCGACCGATTGGGTACACACACAACGAATCACTCATTGCTCTCACGACATAATATTATGCCAACAAATACTGCGACAGTATTCGATCTGCATTTTTATGTCTGACAAACAAATTCTCATCGAACTCATCAATACAACCAGCACCTTCTATTTTTGAATCACAATGAGAAAGTTTCCATACACATACCTATTTCCATAATAAAGTTATTTCAATCTACTACAATAGATTTGCTCATTTCTAATTCGCGTTTACAAAAGTCAACAAATGTTTGTTCATGAGCCCAACCATAAATGAAGTGAACAATAGTTTTTGTTTTGCAAAAAAAATATTGACGATGAAACATCATGCACGTCATTGTAAATTTGTCGAAAATTCATGTATTTTTGTTCAGATTTCGACGACTGAATGACTGAAGTATAGGTAAGTAGGTACTACATAATATTATAAACGGCAACCGCTAGCTGTTATACCTATCATATATCACTAATTAAACTACACGTATTTTACCAAACATTATTCTTAAAATATCTAATTAGAGAATTTCACACGAATATCTCACGTATATGATTTCGTATCTTTTTATCTGCGCTCTGCAGCGTATACATTTTTATAACTATGAAAAAACGAGAGATGTGAGTGGTGGGCGTCAACTAAAACTGAGTGGCGAGAAAATTGCTTTCTGGGAGGGTGTCAACTAGACCAGTACCCCTTTTATTTTAACACGAATTTAATACATTTTCTACAAACTAAATTATTGTAATATAAAATTTGTAAATTTACCTGTATTACCCATATCTGCCCAATCGTCATAATCCTTTCTGTTACCACGTGTATATATCATGTAATTTAGTATACTACTGCCACCCATAACTTTGCCCCTTGGAAATTTGCACCGATTGTCCTCGAAACCTAAAAAATCGGGAAAATCAAACTTTATTATGCCAATGTATTTAAAACTTACTTTATATTTACTACACCCACATAATAATATGTTAATTATGTTGTCTCTGTCTTAAACACGCGTAACATGGTTAAAAACTATTTGGCGGGTTATGTCTTTATTTCCTCGATATACAGGCAAGTATACAAAAAAAAATTCGGGGGAAGGGAGGAAGGGGTTATAAAAAAATTTACAATAATCAATATTTATCGATGAATGATGATATAAATAAGCTATAAAACTATTAATTTTCGGAGAGGAGGGGGTTGAACCCCAACCCCCCTGTATACTTGCCTATCGATATACATTAGAAATATTAAAATTATGAGTCGTATCGAGATGAATTTTATCTGTGTCGTAGCGTTTTGATTGTTTTAATAGAAATAACTATTTTTTTTTTTTAATTAAATGCAAAAAACCTGAAGTTCTTAAACCGATAACTTAATTGTATTGATGTTATCACAATAACTAAGACTTTACAACACGGATAAAGTTCTTCTCGACTTGATTTAAAATTTTGGTAATTTCGATTCAAATATCGAGGAAGTAAATCATCCCCACAGAACAGTTTTTAACTATGCTACGGATGTATCAAACAGAAAACCGCATAAGAGTTTGGTATCCTATTAATTGCATACAAAATATTATTTGATTGTATAAATTACCTAGGCACGAATTGTTCATTGGTACCGTCTTGTATTTCCAATTGATCGAGGAAAATTGTAAAAACGGAGCGGCCAGCGGTACGTCCATTATACGGGTGGCGTGTTGTCCAGCTTCGATCAATAGTACCATCCATTTTTTAACCTACCAATAGTACATTAAATTGTATTATTTATTATACATATAATATTATATATAGTCTATAACTGAACTAGATATTTGTTTAGGTTTTTACTGATCCAAATTCTATAGACTTTAAAGATTATAATAAATTATAAATATTTAAGTTATTAACTCACTTCTATAACGTAATCATGATTTTATTAAATTGATTAGATTTTCAAAACTATATAATTGTTGTTTAATTATTATTAATTGACTAGGTAATTATTATTTGTTATAAAACTTGAATAGGTATCATATAATGTACTCTAACTTTTTAATAAATATGTTGTTGGTTGAAGCATTGAATATTCAATAAAAATTTAAACCGATGAGGATAAAGCCATATATTCAGTACAAATCTTTGGGTGGGAGGGAAGGTTATACAAATCTTGGTCGAAGGTTTATAAAATAACGAACAATTTTTAAACGTCGTAAAACAATAAAACATAGATATTTAAATATTTTAAGCACTCATATATAAATAATAATAGGTTTTTAATTATTTAAATATGCATACTATAAAATATAAAATAAAATTCATAGTGTAAATTCTGTACTTCTATATTTTTCTCTAGTAAAACAGTTGATTACATCTCAGGATTGACATGAATATTTCCATGTTTATTAAGTAATACTAAACCGGTTAGTTTATTTCAGCGTTAGGGTTTCGCAAATAGTTTTTTTTCGTTTCGAGCGTTACTGTTGACACCGGTCAAGTCATAAAAACTTTTATTAAAAATGAAATGTTTGTGAAAAAGTTTTGGCTATAAATAGAATATGCTTCAAGGGGAATGAAAGTATTCATAGTCAGAGTCGAATGAAAATTGTAATTTATATCATAATACTACTATAATGAATAAAAATTGTTAATATACCCACTTATTTTTTTGGTAATTTGGCGCCTTCCAATCAAGACTTCCGGAACAAGTGCCCGTTTACGAAATTTAACTACTATTACTTTTTTTTTTATATATAAAATTACACTAAAATTATACAATATATTTGAATAATAGGTATGAACCTACTTATCTAGTTAAATAATATTATACTTCTCAATGTTAAAATAAACAAAATATGTAAATGAATGGTTTTTTTTTACAAAATGTATATTGTATAGGTAATACATAAAAAACATTCAAAATTTTATAAATTTCCAACATGCCAATAATATCACCCTAGCTATATTTATGATATATACGTATATATGTATAATATACATTAAAACATACGAATATTTCAGATACTCACTTCAGACAGTCTGCTCGCCACTACTGATCCGGCACTTCCGGCACCGACAATGATAAAATCGTATTCTGGAAGTACCTTTGCTTGGTCAATGGTTTCTTTTGATTCCCACTCCAGAGTTTCTCCTAAAAATTTCAGTGCCGATTCGAATAGCGGCGGAATGTATGACGACGACGGTGAACTTTGGGCGATTACCACCGACGAGCACTGCAATAACAATAATAAAACAACGACTGTCCGTGCCTGGAACTGTAACGAAGCGGAAACCATCATAATATATTTTTGCGAATAAATTATTTCGGATTTTGCTCGATCGTTCCAATGACTATTGCAACCGCAGGGCGCACGACCGACGAACGTTGGTTTTTAACCGCGACTTCGCTACAAATGTAAATTAAATCAACGAAATTCACAGCAGCCGTGCGCAACGATCCTTATATTGTACTGTTATTTATACTTGTAGTCGTTGAACTGTAGGATAACAGGTAGTCGTGTTGTAAGTATACCTATAGGATGTAAAAAACTGATATTAACCTATGGTAACCTTACTCATTACCAATGGTACGGGTCTCGAAGGTCATTCTGCACATAACTCGTTTCTTGTTTTTTTTTTTTTTGCTTGCTCGATATTTGCAGGATAACATTTAAGACGTAAACGAAAATAATTAACTTTACAGTAAGATTATCCCCATTTGGTTATTTTTTTAAAATTTATTAGGCTTTGTATTTTTGTAAAGGATATAATATTTATTTATTTATTTACTTACTTACGAAACGACTATATTATATTGTATGAATATTGAAGACTATTACAATCTTATTGCTTAATACCTATATATAAATAAATATATTTGTACTTTTTATATGCGACTAAATTTTCAGTATTTACGTCGTAAATTTTACGAGCACTATTGGCTTAACAAATTACAAGTTAATGAATTAAATTGAGATTAAAATGGTTGTCATTAACAAATTATATTGTATGAAGATATATTTTTTAAAGCGACAAGCAAAAATAAAATTATAGGTAATTTAATATTACGAATACTACGAGGAGTATTGATATTTGGTATCTGAAAATGTATAATTTAGTTACATTATCGTTCAATAACCTTTCAGATTTGTCTGGGTACATTATTTTTAGAATGTCCAGTTTTATGTTGTAGTGCCCGATTGCTTAAACGAGATAGGTTTTTAATTATTATAATATTCAATGGTAAATACAATTTCAATTCAACATTCAACAGTATATAAAAACATATTCTGCCATGTTATATAATATATAAAATTGCGATGTGCTGATATGTGTATAGACGCTGTTTGAAGGTTTATACAAAATATACGATTTTTTTACATAAATTAGTACCTACGCGCATTATTGCTGTTGGAGAAAACAACATAAATTATTAATAACTTTTATGTATTGGAGGTTTATGTAGATACGCATTAAAAATAATTTTTATTATGAGAAAATTCTAAGATATTTCAGATTTTCATTAAAATTACTCGTAAAAATCTACAAATAGTTACTTGTGGAATCTGCTAAAAGAGAAGGAAAGATTTTTTGATGTACTTCCAATGATCTAATAAAAAATTCGTATTAATTTTTGCTTATTAGTAAGACATGTATGAAAAAAAAGTTACGTTTACCACTTATAATAAACATTATATAAAACTGAAAAAAGATTTTCTTTTTTCAAATAATTTTTGAAGAAGTATTTTCTTAAAGAATTTAGAATAGAAGCTAATAAATGCAAGTGGATACTGTTCTGTTACATAACAAGGTTTCAAGTTGACTCACTATTATGGGTGTGTTAAATTTGAATTTAATGGTGTTTTTTACGACTATCTATTCTGTACAGTGAACACGGACACAAAAAAAAAAATACATCTTCATAAAATCAATACATTCATTGATCTGTTGAGAATCTAAAATATATTATTATTTACTATTATTTTATTTGTGTTAACAATTTCCTAAAATCGAAAGAAACCTTCAATTTGTTTTTTTTTTCTTATTAGATATTCACCATGAGGTCTTCTACGGAGTATTTCTCAGGAGTAACGGGAACTTAAAAAGGAAGGCACAAAGTAATATTATAATTATTTTAACTAATTGATGGTTAGATACAGTTTACAATTTTAAAATATTTTCTTTAACACAATATTGAACGATTTAAATAATGATATACTTTTAGATTACATTTTAAATTATTTAGTATTATAATATAAGCATAAAATAAATAAATTATTCTGTTTCTTTTAATAAATAAATTCAATTATAAAAATATAATAATTCGCAAAATATAGATAATATCTATTTATTGTTTTTTTCCTTTCCTGTTTTATATAAGTATAATATTAAGGTGGTTCATGTAAACTGGCTTAATAGGTGATGACTTAAAAATATCAATAAACTTAAATAAAACAACTTAATAATAATTTTAAATTTCAATAAAAAATGTTATGTATTAAATCGTTTATTTAACACTAAATATATAGCTACCTATGATTAAGTTGCATAATTTAAAATGATATGATATTAAGCTCCTAATTATTACCCACTTATGATGGTCTGATTAAAATTCAGTACCATCATACCTAAAATCAGAAAATGTATACTCTATAAAATTGTAAACTATTCTTAAATCAAAATTGAAAACCAATATCATCACGATAAATAATAATATAATGATTACGAATGTAAATAAAATTATCCGCATATAAAAATAATATTTATTAAAATAGGTACTATAACACTATTTCATTAAAAAAAAAAATAATAAACAAAATGTTAATTTTTACGTTATACCAATTTTTGACAATATAAAAAAAATATACAGGTGTCCAGTTAGGATTTACCCGTTGCGATATTACCTCCTGAAATGATGGAGATATCATAATTCTATTTTTTTTTTTTTCATAAGACTCCCAGAAACAATAACTATGAGTACTTTATTTTTTACTTTAATTTAATATATAAAAAATGTTTTTAATTAAATAAACCTTGGCCATTTAGCAGAATTTATTTTTCTAGAAATTTTGATAGGTATCTCAACATTTTATTTTTATTAACATTGTGATTTTTAATATTATTTCTAGTTTTAAGAATAATTGTGATAGTATAGTATCAGTGATATCAAACATATGACCTGCGGACGTGCATCTGCGATTGTTCTCAGTATACTAAAAAAAATATTTAAAATCAAGAATATGTTAATGAAAATTAAAATCAAAATTTTAAAATGTCACAAGTATCAAATTTTTATTGAATAAAATAAATTTAATCCATTTAAGGAAAATGTCAGTCAAAAACATTGTCTATAGAATGTAGCAAAACCTAATTTTCAATAAAAGAATATATTATTATTTCATTATAGGTATGTCATTAAGTGGATGTGACATATATTTAATTTTGATTAACTATACCGGATGATCTCTTTAATTAATTAAACAATTATTGATAAAATACGTCGTGGGAAATCGTTAATTATTTTATATTAGTCATATCGGTTAATACACACAAAAACATAGACTGGGCAAAATTTTCTAAGTTATTTGTACATAAAGCAATCGCGTGATTCACGTCTATACAAAAATAATAAATATATATATTTAGGATATAACAACACGTGTGCACTTGTGTATATTTTTGTGTCGTTAACTACCACGACTATACGCCCCAGTCCTCTTTGATCATGTCGGACGCTTTTTCCGCGATCATGATCGTCGGTGCATTGGTGTGGGCCGCCGGCACTTCCGGCATGATCGACGCGTCCACCACTCTCAGACCTCGGACTCCGTGCACGCGTAATCTCGGGTCGACGACGGCCGTCGGATCCGAGGCCGGTCCCATCTTGCACGTCCCGGACAGGTGATAGATCGTGAACGATATCTGTCGGGCGGCACACTTCCAGTAGGCGTCCGTGTCGAACACGTGTTGCCGACATCCCGGCAGCGGAGTGTCCAGGACCTTGGCGTCGAGCGACTTCATCGGACCGGTGCTCAGCATCCGCTGGAACAACCGGACTCCGGCAACTATCACGTCCAGGTCGGTCTCGTCGGCGAAATAGTTGGGGTCGATTAGCGGGTGGTGAAACGGATTGGCGTCCCTCAGCCACACCCGACCTTTGCTCTTGGGACGCATCACCATCGG
>VUJU01006536.1:0-10072 GCA_009835225.1 Aphis craccivora
TAATAATAAACACTTAGAAATATTTCATCATTCTTGTCTTTTTCTGAACTACACTGCATCCTACTACATCTGTACGATTGTACATCCGTGGCACGCTACAAATATATCAGAGCACGTAGCATATTGAATAAATAATATAAAAATTATAAAAACCGTACACAAAGAGTGTACCTTATACAATACAGTAGCCGTGAGACTTGTACCTATTTGTTTGGAACTCTTCAGTTATCTAGTTATTGTCTATTGTCGTATACGTCGATCACTCAACGTACCCAATAAAATATGAACAATCAAAATATTTACAAATACTACACTGCGTTTCTAGTGGCAGTGGCGTATCTAGGATTCATTTAACGGGGGTGTTTTAATACTTAATAGTGTCACGGAAAGTGGGGGAGGAACCCTAACACCCATAATACATTAACAAAAATCATAGGTATATTGATATAAATTATTATATTAGTGAAAATTATTATAAGTATGTGTAAGTTGTATAAAATTGTTTTAACTGTTTACTAACCTAATCTAACTAAGACAACTAATACAACATAGTACATACGGCCGATGGGGGTGTTCTAACACCCATATCAACCCCTGCCCTAAATACGCCACTGTATGGTGGTAACCGAGTCACACGATCACCACCAGTCGACTGCCTTTTTGGACATCCCATTCTCCTTATATATTAATTACTTACCTATATTATATTGTTGGCTTTATGTTTATGGTTTATCCTATAGTAAATATTATTGACTACGCATACAATTATACTAGTAGTTGGCAGTTGCAATATTATTGATATCTTACCCTATAGTTACAGTATGGTTAAAAACGATTATACTAATTATTATATATTGTTACACAATAATAAAATTGTTTTTTTAACCTACTTGCATTACTTATGTTGTTATTTAACTTATTGGTTATTGTTTTTAAATTTCACTTATTACTAATGGTTGTTTTCTTAACCTAGTTTTAAATACTAACATTACATATTTTAATTAATATTTTATTAATTGCTCAATACAACACTATGTCTAAAAATATTATTATGTTCCTTGATCTCCCTCCTTTATAGATATATATTGGGAAACGGTCACTTGTTTAAACTGCATAACTCGGAGTGTCTCGGACACTTTATACGGTCGGGTAAAAAGATACATTGCAGAGCGCGCACACTATATGTACTATTATATACATATGTTATAAACCTATATAAGTAGTAAGTGTATATTTTGTCAATTTATAAAATTTAAAATTAAATTACTATAATGTTATATGTATAAAATATAGTATATTAACAAGTTAAAGAAATCAAAGTTTTTTTTAAGTGATCACTATAATACTTATAGTATATTATATTATCAAAAGTAAGTTATGTTAAACAATAAATTAAAAGTGAGTATAATTAATAAATATAAATAAAAAAAGCGACAAGGAAAAAAAGTGAGTAAGTGGGTACCGCTCTGCTGTACATTATAGGTGCCGTATGGATCATTATACATATAGGAGTGTTAAATTTGAATCCAATGATAGGTATCATTGTATAGGAAAAACGATTCTGAACGGAGATGATTTGTCAGCCTAGAATATAATTTCGAATGGTTGGTGAAAAAGGGGGTTTATGTTTTAATGGCCTGAATATACCAGAATTTAAGTTCTTTTATAATTATTATAAGTTAAACTTATGGAAAATTTCGTATTGAATTTTCAACTCTTAGCTACTTATGCAAACATTTTTATGAATTATACCTACAAAATAATTTGAAAATATTCATGATTTTGACGAATTTTTGTCAATATTTGAACTTCAAATGCTAATAAAAATAAATTGAGCTAATGTATTCTTATAATTTTTTAATCACTATAAGAATAACTTATGAGGAACTTTGAATTACATTTTCAAGTATTTTGATTGGGCTAAAAAAATTTTATCGACACTTCAAAAAAAAAATTTCAGAAAAATTGAAAATTTGAATTGTCTATAAACAGCTCAAAAAAAGTCAAAATATTTTGAAAATTAAATCACGTAAAGAAAACGCCAATCTTAATAACTGATAAAAATTTCATGTATCTACGACTTATACTTTTTGAATAATAATACATATTTAAAATCGTTTGAAGATAAATCGTTATCGTTACGCTATTTCCTAAAAATTTAAAATTCAAACGCACTTACGATACTTACGCTACGAGTTTCCTCTATAGCTACTTGAAGGAAAACTTATGAAAACTTATTGTTGTATTTTTAATCCTTAGTTATAAACACAAAAAATTTTATAATTTTTTAACTTCAAAATTACTTGCAAATTTTCGCGTTTTCGACAGATTTCGTAAAAATTTGAACTATAAACGCTTATAAAAAAAAAATTTGTGACTAACTGACTAACTGTAACTAATTTTTTTTAGTTACAATAAGAACAACTCATGAGGAATTTAAATTTTCAAAACTTTTTGGTCATCCAAAATTTTTTTATCGACACTTCAAAAAAAATTTCTGTAGCTGTAACTGTATATAGATAACACTGACATAAACATTTGGTGAAAATTTCAAGTATTTACAGTGATTAGTTTTTGGATTACAACCATTTAAAAAAATCGATTAGGTCTAAAACTGGTTTTGCGTAAAAATTCACGTTTTTATTTAATTTTTTTTTGGTTTTTTTCCGGCGCTTTTGAAAACTATTGGAAAATTCAAAAAATGACCTTCCCAATGCACCAACTAGACTCATTTTGCTATCGGAAACCACCCCCAAAGTTTGAAATTGAAGCATTATTTCGACACGTTCTCGTGTAGGTACACACAACACACAAAAAAAAACACACAACACTGTAAAATCAATACATTCATCGCTCCGCTCAGATTCTAAAATCTACAAAATCTACACTTAAAATAAATGAAATTAAAATACTCATACTCGAAATATCAGTGGAATTTTGATTATAATAGTGATATTAATATCACGGACTGAGGTTAATTAAGATACTAAGGTATCTTAGTCCAGCGGTTCTCAAACTGTGCTCCTCGGGAATATCTGAATTAAGTATAGATATTATTATTCGTTAAATTGTTTCAAGTTACATTTATATTGTATAAAGTTTTTATATTAACAATTTATTGATGCATAATTTTTTATGAGTTGTAAAATTGATATTTCAAGTTTTTAGGGCTCCGTGAATTTTTTCATTTTAGCATTTTAAGGGCTACACGAAAAAAAGTTTGGGAACCGCTGTCTTAGTCCTTGATTATTATATTACCTAATTAATCGTTATTTTGAACATTATTAAACAACGATATGTTGATTTTGTCAATAGCCTTGGAGTGTCATTCACATTGTATCAATATAATATTTCCAATAATAATTAGCCCGTAATAATGACTAAAAATATTTTAAAAATATTAATGTACCTAAGTAGGTATTCAATTAATATAAGTTAAGTATTTCCTGGTTCGGTTCTCGACCGGTGTGTTTCGTAGTGTCATCAAATCTTATTCGCAATTTTTTATGGATCTCATTATTATTTAGTATTTACATGTAATAATTTATGGCTTTCAATTTGGATTTGGATTATGATTTGTTATTTTCTCGTAGTGAAAAAAAATACTAAAAGTCTGAGAACCACCACTGCACATACATGTGTGTGTTTGTGTGTGTGTGTGCGTGTTTGTGCATATAATATACATGTAATATATTTATATGTTACGGAAAAAGTATGAATACCGGTTTATCTGGGATATATCTAGGATACACAAAATAATTTGGTCAAATCTTGAATGATTTTTGTAGGTCGGACTTTTACTAACGACATTCAGTAAATCTTAGAATTGACATTGAACAACCTGCAGCGTTTAAAAGTCCGAAATTTTTATCGAATACTAATCAATTATGTGATTTTTTTTTCCTTTCTTTATTCTCGTATATTCACGCGTATATATAAATAATGATTATTATTAACTTCATTAAATAATATATTATATTTTTCATTAGTTATATATACATATACAAATTTTTTAAATTATTTTTTACTGTGACGACACTATTTAATAGTTCATAAAAACGTGTTTTAAATGACATAATATAAAATATTGAACGTAATGCACTATTCGCGACAATTTAGTACAACGAATACTGTTCGTAAAGTTATTTTCAATTAAAGGCCTATATATTATATATATTATCAATCAATGATTATCTGTACAATATTATAACCTGTTCCATATCATTAACTAAATTACAGATAACTTTTATCGCACGGAACAAGGTAGATACATTTTTGTTCAACTGATTGATTGTATGAATAGGTACTGGGTACCCTGCACTTATCGAGGTCTTCAAAAAACCACGATTTATAATAAAATTAAAGTGAAAATCCCAAAAGTCGATCGCAGTGTATAATAATTTGTAAGTTTGTAACAATACGTTATATTGTGTGTAATGTGTGACGTGTGTGTACCTATTTAATATACTATTGTAGGTATAGTAGCTAATATAGTGTCTTAGCTATACTTAAATAATAATAATTAATATTTTTATGTACAAAGCAAAGGAAAAAATATTAATAATAATAATTAGATATAAAGATTTCTTACTTTTACCAACGCCGGTTAATTATTATCCTAAGATTTGTCGAATCTCGTTTGTAAAAGTCTCAGCTACAAAAATCATTCGAGATTCGACCAAACTATTTTGTGCCTCTTAGGGTTTACCGGCGAATTTCGTACCTACTTTCACTGTAACATATAGGACATAGGTATGTATAATATAATATAATACACACACACATACACATGTATAATATGTGTTGGGCAGCAGTGGTTCTCAGTATTTTTTTTTTACCACGACAAAACGACAAATCCTAATCCAAATCTAAATTGATGGCGACACACTTAAATTATTTAGGCCATAGATTATTACGTGATAAAATTTGGAAATTTACCGACAGTAGCAGTCGGTAAAACTTAGGATTTACCGGTATTGGCGGTATTCGTAGTTTAACCATGATCTAGCCTAACTTATACTTGTTTTTCATAGTCGTTGTCAAGGCTTCAATGCAGTGGCTGACTTAAAGAACATTCAACACAACACTAAAAACGAGTTTGCGATAAAATTTAGAGAATGTCTTTATCTAATAAAAATGGTGTGGGCCCACACTAACTATTCAATGAGATACAAACATTTGGAAATATAAGTGTGATGTCATAGCAGAGTAGAAACGGTCTGAACAGCGACATATTATATTTTACGTGTAAAAGCGTCAAGATTAATACGATTTCAATCGTTAAAGATAATATATATTTTTTTTTAACCCCAAGTGTACCTATGTATCTTACTGGTGAGATTTTAATTATGATATATTTTCTAGTTTTTTCATAGTAAATAAAATTATTATCGTAAATTTCATAACATTTGGTTTTTATACTGCAATACGACGCCAATCAATAATAATTTTACTTAATTATAATTTATAATAAGAAGAGATATTAAATTTTAAATCACATCATCCTATAGTATCAGTGGCGTAGACAGAAATTTTCATTGGGGGGGGGGGGAATATATAAACACCAAAAAACTAGAAAATATTTGTATAAAAAATATTTTATTTTTTCTACAAAAAGTGTCAACCAATAGACTATAATATAATGTCTATTTTCCTAGATTTATGAGACATAATAGATGTTTTTTCAACCGTACTGCTTTTAGAATTAGATTTAACAGTAAAATAGTTTTGTATATTACGATATTACTCATATCGATTATAAAAATACGTAATTTTAAACGACAGACAAGACATAGAACAGTCAACAGATAAACAATACAATAAACATATGAGTACTTACAATCACAAAACATGAGGAACTTTGGTTGCGGTAACATGATAATTGATGAGCGAATAAATGATAATAACAAAATAATAATAATTGTGATAATATGCGAGTGTGGGACCAGCAGCTTGCTGCAGCAGACGCTAGGCACCACAGTATAAATTATTATAGGTATAGATTGATAATAATTACGGTTAAAGATAGTATAGCCACGATAATAACAAATAAATAATAATAATTGATAACATATGATCGGTTTTTGCCTTTTTACTATTTCATATAAAGTATATATATATTATATATTTAAAAAGTCCATGGGGGGATTCATCCCCCATATCCCCCCATGTATAGTATAATACTATAATTAATATACTTAGGATTATGATTATTCTGAAATACCTAACTACTAT
This sequence comes from Aphis craccivora, assembly GCA_009835225.1. Lineage (NCBI taxonomy): Eukaryota > Metazoa > Arthropoda > Insecta > Hemiptera > Aphididae > Aphis > Aphis craccivora. The sequence continues at coordinate 6,235 of VUJU01006536.1, forward strand.
TTAATCATATTTTTTTCAACTTCGGATTTTTACCAAAACGTTTTTCATTTTTTTTACTACAATATTAAATACTAATAAACATAAAAAAAAAGAAAAAATAGTGTCGTGGTTAAAACGCCGGTCGGCAAAATAAAAGCCAAAAATATAAATAGAGTTTCGTGGAAAACTTTTATCATCGAGTCGTAACATACCTACAAATCTATATAGGTACAACCTACGTTTTACAAAACCTTAATGCTGTAAATCGTAATTTATAGCCAATTTCGAACAGTGTTTTCTGCGGAGAAATGGCCGTTGGCATTTTCAACGATTCAGTCCTCCGACACTGCAGTTCATGTTGTTATTCCGGCAACGGTACGCGCTCTACTGCGCAAGACTGCGTCGAGACGCACGCGATCTCCGGCGGTGAAGGGCCGTGGGATGGATATCGATTTTCTCGGTATCCGACGGAACTAAACGGCGGCGTGTGCATGTGAAAAATAATTGTTTCCGACGTCGAAACGTTAAACAATATCGTCCGTCGCACTCGCACACGATACAAATAAATAAATGTGACGCATACATAACCAGCGCCTGCGGACGAGAGTAATACGAGACGTTTGCTCAAGAAAATAACTCGGACTTGTGTATTTTTATTGTTATAGTCGAGTAGTTGAGTGGTTGCAGATAACTTTACTTTTGGAGACGAAAAAAAACGCCGTCATATGATATGGCATGGAAATTACTGTTAGCCGTTTACAATTTCATTGTATTGGCGCACTGCGGTGAGTACCTAATAATAATTATTATTAACTAATAATAATACCTAAATATAATATGATACCAATGATACCTGAACGTGATAAGTGTGATAATGTGATCATTTATAAGTATTTAAGTATATTTTATTCAATTAAAAATGTTACTACCTTTTCCCGAAGAAAATGTTTGTATCATATCGTATGGGTACCTACATAGCTACATAATATCTTATACGCACTAACTGATAATAATATTAAATCCCGAGAAGGAAATTATAAAAGTGTTTTGTTTTCTCTATTTGAGGGTTTTTTTTTTTTTTAATAAACATATTATTTTTATATTCAGGATTAAAGTAAATATGTTAGGTATTTAAATGCCGATGAAATATTTTCTAAGTGTTTTAGATTCTGAGCGGAGCGATGAATGTATTTTTTATTGAAAATTATTCTAAGTCCAATAAATTAAACTATGAAAAATATTCTAAGTCCGGGAGGCATAAAATGTGAAATTGGTTGACGTGAAGGTGATTGCCCTAACTCTGGTAGATCACGTCAGAATTGTGCCTATTCTAGACCCCCTTATATATTATCCAGGGACTCCCGCGGTACCGGCAGGTCCCTGCTGGTCAGTGCGCGTGCATGCAGCCCTCGCCTTCCCACGCTTTGCATCATTCGTATATCTATGTGCGTCAACTTACTATATACCGATTACTTCCTGTCAGATCATAAGCGTGCGTGCGATGGTGCTATATGCGACCCTGACACGATACAACTGCGTAATATAATATAATTTTAATACAATATTACTAGTTCCGCCATCGTTTCCAAGGAAAGCTGTAAATTTTTTACCGGTGATTAAAGGCATACGATTGTTATTATTTTGGGTGCGGTCATTACATTTTGTTTCCCCCTAAGATTAATCGTTCTACCCTTAGCTTTTAGGCATTAAGTCACCGATCCGTACATGGTTATTAGTTATTACCTATTCTAATGTTTCTAACGCCACCTGCTCCCGGGCTTCATTAAATAATATCCATTATAAATATTTGATTATCTACGTTTGGGTACCTATGTGTACTATATTTAATAATACGTAATATATCAGAGCACGTTGCACACTTGATTATTATTATTACTATTATTATAGTATCTACCGATAAATAGAGCTAATATATTATATATAACACATATTTTTTAGGCAAGTCAAATTTTCTGAAATCCTTTTTTTTTATCAGTTAAGGTCGCCCAATTTTTAGATAAGAGAATGTCAACTGATAGGCAATAATAGGCTGATTGAACAGCTTATTTTTTTAAGGATATTTTACTGTTTTATATTTTATACATTTATTGATATTGTAGTAGGTAACTGAAAAAAAAATTATATTAGTATAACAATTTGTAAATTTATTTTTATGCGATAATGACTTTTGTTACAGTGGACTGGTCGGGAAAAATCTACCAGACAAACGCGGCTTTAGAAAAAGAAAACCTAATGTTTTGCTACGAATGCAATACAATGGTGAACGGGAAAAGCTGTAGCAATTTCACGGACAAGGACGAGTATTCGAGATTCTCCACGAAATGCACAGGAGATAGAAAAACATGCATGGTAAACTTATTACTACTCGTTTAATATTATAACTTATATTTCATATAGTATTACTGGAATGACTAAATTACGAATTACGTTCTGGTTATGTCACTAAAAAGTGTATTAAAAAAAATTAAAAAAAAACCGACGCCTGCTGCTAATGTAGGAATATTAGGATCATTTATATTCAATATTTTTTATTAATAACATTGTCTTAATTTTATTCATTATTGGTATACAATTAAAGGAGATTAAGTCATTTTAAAGTATGTAATCGCGAATACGAAACTGACTCATTTTTAATCTGAAATTTGTATTCAATAATTATGTATTTACATTAAGATAAGCGCCTTGATAGTTGATATCATTACATATATGATAAACAATACTGAGTGAAACGGCTTGTCAGCCTTTATTTTTATGGATATTTTATAATTTATTTGTACTGCTGAGTACTAATAACGTATTTACACTATTATGGTAGCCGGTAGGTGCTTAATTAATTTTTCGTTTAAATATTCAATTTTTTCAAAATTTGAACTATTATTAAATGTGCTTATGTATTTTGAATATTTTTAGATTTCTGCGAGAAAAACATAAATTAAACTCGTATTTGGATTTAAAGTTTTAGATATTAAAATAGAAAATCTTATGCATTTTTAACTACAATATTAATAATCAGCAACTTTTGTGATTCTGTAATGGCCAATAGGTATATTTAATTATTCTATATTATATTTTTAAATTAAATATATCATTTAATGTTTAATTATTTTGACTATGTTAAGTATTATTTATAATAAAAATGCTGAATAATAAAATTTAAATACGTTCTACGTACTCTAATATCTCATATACTAAATATTATAATAGATGTATAGGTACTACGTCGTAAGATATATACACTAAATAGATAATAAATAGGTAGATAATGATTAAATACGACTCAGAAATATTAGGCCTAAGGGGTAAAATCACACATAGTATGGGAAACATAAAAAACTACTATAACATGAATAACTTGAAAATACCCGCACACTGATTTAATGACAAAAGTCATGACGTGGGAAACTATAGGCTTGTAACCAACGGTGGTAGGTACCAGAGAGTATCTTTTCTTGGAAATACTGACCGCACTGGTTGTGTAGAGAGGGGTGATTGAATCTTAATCCGGAAGCCCAGAATCATAGCACGTACGCCTATATTCCAAAAGGAAGTACCTAATCGGCGTATGTTGACGCATAGTGTAGAGACGTGGCGGATTTCAGTGAAACTGACCTGCAGGAACTTGTCGGTGACATAAGGGACACCACCCTGGGGGTCCCAGTGTTTGTGGAATCGCCAACGGCTGTGATGCACCTGAAAATGTCATGCTGCGACATATTATATTCAAATACAATAGTCTATTTATTGAATAGACAATAGTATAATGTTGGAATCCATGGGCGCAACTAGGGTAAAATTTATGGGAGTGCTAAAATCTAAAGCACAACACGAGAACCCCCCC
>VUJU01006537.1:0-10068 GCA_009835225.1 Aphis craccivora
TAGTTGTTGTTGCAAATTCGGACTCGGATTTGATAATGTGCAATAACACTATTTAATGATTATAATATACCTAAAGATGCGTTTTCGGAGACTAGGTGCTACACTCAGTTGCATTCTTATTGCAATATAACAATTCGTGAGCTTAATATCCCGACACGTTTCATGGTCATAGTAGCATATGCATCTCCTCGACACGAGGCATGGTCATACTAATCTAACCTTGATATCTCGTAGATATCTATTATAGATATCTCGTAGCCCATAACAATATTACATTATTGTTGTCACAATTCAGAAAAATGTAAAACTGCATTGTTGTATTTATTGGAGTGTATTAATAAGTACCTACTTAAAGTTTAGATAATATTTTAGACGTCCATTTTCTTTTCATAATTTAAGTCATTTAGTTTTTCATGCAGACATATGGCTTAGAAATAAACATTATTTTCCATGTTATATATTACGTACAATGTGGTACGCGTTTTCTCGTAAAAAAAAAAATGGAAACTTTTACATTTACATTTTTTACAATTTTTCAAGTACATTTAGAAAAATAATGTCCTCTACCTTTCTATCTTTCGCGTCATTCTATTGTTGGAAAATCATATGCAATTTACCTATTTTTACAATTTAGGTATATAATATTAGAATAATGGACTGCACAAACTAGAACCAACTCTCTCGCCACTTGAATCTGATAATATGATTTATTTATTGTTCAATAGCTTTACGAGATACAACATGCCCACAACAAAGACCATACACGATGTAAATACCTATACTTTTGTTTGAACTCGTAATAAATATATTATATTATTCATGAACTTTCTCCACGAGGACCCAACAATAGGTATATGATATTTATATAAAAATATAAATATGTGTGTATGTATATATGAGAGAGTGCGTATGCATACAAATATTATGTAGGTATATATCGAATACGGATGCAAAACTCTCCAATTATATTTAAAATTGAAATTTCATTTTGTAAATGTACACTATGCTAATAATCGTAGACTATGTTGTCATGTTGTACCCTAACGATAATAAATAAACTGTCTACCTTAGGCATATTATACAGACATCGTTGAATGAGAATACTAATAATAATACAGGGCCAAAAAGGACATTTAAATGTTTCCGGTACAAAATATTAAAAGAAACTGGAAATGATTGCCTGGAACCGATGGAAGTTCACAACTTTATATAAAGCGCCTAATTATTTTGAAAGTAGGCAACTTCTCATTCGCCAAAAACAATATTCTAATATATTTTGTATGTCCACCAGAGTAATATTGTTAATTCAGTACTTAGTGATTTTTCAGATGTTCAATCAAACACACACTAACAACAATTTTACCGCCGACATCATTTTAATTGGAAATAAAGAATCAAAACTGGAAAGAAGACAGTTTAAATAATAAACGGTGTAAAGATTAGTATAAGGTACTTAGCGATAGCTATGATGGCAAAGGTGAACAAATTGAAGTACTGCAATAGAGTGAAAAATTGATAAGATCGATATAGCACAGCAACGACGAAGGTATTTTACAGAAGTTGGTAGAAATATTATCTAACCAAACGACCAGGGCAGAAGCGCACAATATCTTGATTAGTAATTAGTAATTACTATAGAACTGTCAATAACTGCAGATAAACACGAATATAGCAGTAATCTGGGTCCCGCGAACTTTTAAACTTGACGATCTGGATAGTCTACACTATAATATACAACCGGAAGTTTGCGATGGATGTACGTTTTGTCTTTGAAATCACTGCTCCGGTAATCGGTATCGAAAATAGACGAAATATTCGTGTTCCCCGCTGGCCACAAATGAAACTCCAATACATATTATCCACAATTAAAATCATCATCACGGAACAACAGCTATATTAAAAAAAAAAAAAAAAATTTAGATATTTTTATGGTATTAAAATCTGTGTTCTATAAATACTGAGTATAGAACATTAATCACTACAAGAATATTTTTATACTATAATGTCGTCACAGCTGTGATAAGTGGTAAGGTGGAGCCGAATCGGTAACCTGACGAGTGGCGGTTCGTATAGTGAAAACCTTTATCTGTTAAAATATCATTGGGCGCGATCAGTGTTGAAGCAAAAATCAGGACCCTAAAATCGATAAGGTCTTTAAAAAAAAGTGCAGTTTAAAAAATCTCAAATTATTAGTAAATGTTTATCCTTTTTTTAACTGTATAAATCTATTTCCATAACCATTCTTTGTGAACGGAATTTTATATTTTTAAAAATACATTTTTTTTTTAAAAAACCCTTTAAGATACCCTTTTTCGGAGTCTAATCAATAATATCATATCAATTATCAGATAATATTTTACTGTCAAATATGTGACATACTCTGCCATATTCCGAGCACATTTTATTTTTCGAATCGAGTTTAAACATTTCAAAAATAATATTAACAAATAACATTGAAAAGCATAGGTACATCTTATAAAAAACTAAATAACTCTGTTGTCAAATTTTATTAGGTATAGGTAGGTAACCGTTTTTGTAGAAATGTTTGAAGCAACTATATTTTGTCTCTTGTCTATTGTTACTCTTTTTTTCGTAACAAATTGACCTCACGTCAACATCATCACTCCGTTGACTGTATTAACTGAACGTTATAATAATGTCACTCATAAACAAATTGCTACTTCTGAAATGTTTCCGAGTACAAAGTTGCGCGTAGGGTTCAGGATAACTTTTATTTTTAAAATACTAATGCTTTAGTGAAAATATAAATGAAAACAAGTCTCATCAATTGGACCACGGAACAATTATAATCCTTCTACATGTAAATCAATCATATAATAATTATGTGTTCATTATCGTGATGATTGTAAAATAAAATAAATACAGCATTGACATCATTAAACATTCGTACATTATTATTAGGTATGATACAAACATAAGTAATAGGTATTTATTTATTACCTATTGTACTTTATTGGCGAATAAAAATCTTTATCAGCTTTATAGTACCTACCTACAGACTATACAGGTAACTATTAATTATTGTGTGTAAATCAGCCTGTAATTTATTTATGTTTTTTTATTGTTGGAATAAATTATATTATAATATAGGTATAATATATATACACAAAAACGGAAAATCAATATAATAATATAATATCTTTTGACTAAAATAAACTTCATTTTTTACTTTAATAAATAGGTATACTTAAGTCTAAAAGCGACTTAAAATAAACAATAAATTTGTACCATGGACCAAAATAAAATGAGCTTTTATTCTAAAGCACCAGCTGTTTAAATAATATAACAATATATAGCTCTTACAAAATAACATACTGACAAGAATTACAATTATGTACTCGGTCGTTGTTTGTTGTTGTCTATTCAAAATTGGTGGTATGTACCTATGCGAGAACTGAGGATAAAACACAAACATAACCAGGTACAGAATTTAGTGTGAAATAAATATCAGATTTTATTAGATCGAAAAACTAATTTGAATAACACTTACTTGTATTTCCGATATAGTCATCGTTATGAACAGTGTTAAATAACTTAAATCCATGTATACTTCAAGGATATTTTTTAGACTTTGCCACCTGTTCGTAAGTATCGCCGTATCGGTATTCGTTCATCGTTGTGTCAGTACATACACTCTGCCCCTCGTCCCATGTTTCCACTTGTCCAGTGATCCGGCAGTTAAGTAGAAGAGTCGAAAAAGTCGCACTTTGTGTCCTGAAGTGTTGATAGAAATAACGATCATAATAAGTGGTAGGTATACGCTAAAGTCTGCTAAGCTTGAACTTTAAACTTGCGACTACTAAGAACCGAAATACCAAACCAATATACTTCATCCAAATTAATGATTAATGTTAGTATTTTCAGTTTATAAGCATAGATAACCTATTATTATATAGGTATCAATCATCAACTATTATTGAAAATTATTTCTACAATTAGGAAATAGGTAATAACTTATTAGGTGGACATGATTAATCACGGATGTAAGCATTGGGTAAGCAGAGTGTGTATTAAATAATATACCTACAATGTACAATTTTCAGGTAAAGTAATAAAAAGTATTTTAGATTTAAATAGAAAATTAATCATTTTATCATGTAAACAATTTACCAATCAAAATATTAAATTATCGTAATGCACAAAAATAATTAATTTTGACATAATCTAAAACGTTAAAACCTTTAAAAAAAATTCACGCTGGCTTTTACAATTTTTAATTACTTATAAAATAAAAATTAATTTTAATTACATACAATTATAAAAAATTTCTAAAATAAATTATCTACAGTAGGCAATTTAAATGCTCATAAAATCGTAATTTTCTAATTTATTTTAATTTTAACAAAGCAATTTTATTGCAATTTCCAATATAGGTACATTTCATAGTTTTCATCGATTTACTAAGTTTCTGGAAAATACAGATAGTTACCTACTTGGAAATTTTAAAATTTCTTCTCTCTTAACGTTCAAGTCCCAAGTACTTAGTATTTACCATCTGTGTTCAGTATACGATATTCCGATTTATTGAAACGCTATAGGTACCTACAAAACTTCTAGCACTCTTCATAAGTAGATTTACTGATAAACTTAACCAAAAAATCAAAAAATTTTAGTTTACTCAATTCAATCTGCTTATAGGATCAAAAATAACAATTATAAATTATCTACTTATGCTCATTGTTATTATTTTACCAATACCTTTGAACATTTATCCTACTGTACTACTGCAGTATAAATAGTACCTAGGTAACTATAATATATACTGTCCATGTTTTGTGCGAATATTCTTAAATAAGTAGATAGATACCAACTATCTAAACATTCTTAACTATAAATAGTATAAACATATTATTATAAAATATAAATCATATAATAATGTACCTAAAATTTTTAGGACTCTGTAGAAACTTCAGTGAGCTAGGTACCTATTAAAATTTAATGATTAAATACACGAATTGTTTTCTCTAAAATTTTTTAATTTAAATAAATACCAAAAAAAAAAAATGGGTAAGTCGGTACCATTCTGCTCTACATTAGGTGCCGTATGGATCATTTTTATATATTATAAGAGTGTTAAACAGTGCCGTAGCCAGGATTTTTTTTTTCTTAAAAAGGAAGGATGAATAATTTTTTATGGCAGTGGGTACATAGATTTACGCATATTGCATATACAATTGTACTTTCAATAAAATTAATAAAATTATTTTCGTCTGACATTTCGGGGGGGGGGGGGCTTGAGCCCGGAAGCCCCCCTGGCTACAGCACTGGTGTTAAATCTGAATCCAATGATAGGTATCATTGTATACGAAAAACGATTCTGAACGAAGATGATTTGTCAGCCTAGGATATCACTTCGAATGGTTGGTGAAAAAGGTGGTTTATGTTTTTAAGGCCTGAATACACCAGAATAATAATAATTATAAGCTAAACTTATGGAAAATCTCGTATTAAATTTTCAACTCTTAGCTACTTTTACAAAAATTATTATGAATTATACCTACAAAATTATTTGGAAATATTCATGATTTCGACGAATTTTTGTCAATATTTAAACTTCAAATAATAATAAAACAAAAATGTGCCTATGTATTCTTATAATTTTTTAATCGCTATAAGAATAAACTTATGAGGAACTTTGTATTACATTGTCAAGTATTTAGATTGGGAAAAAAAATTTTGTTGACACCTCAAAAAAAAATTTCAGAAAAATTAAAAATTTCAGTTGTTAATAAATAGCTCAAAAAAAGTCAAAATATTTTGAACATTAAATCATGTAAATAAAATGCCAATCTAAATGACTGGTAAAATTGTCAAGTAACTACTACTTATACTTTTTGAATAATAACAAATATTTAAAATCGGTTGAGGACAAATCATTATCGTTACCTACGCTATTTCGTAAAAATTTAAAACTCAAAAGCACTTAAAATGATTCCTATAAGGATGCTTCGAGCTTTCTTTAAAGCTACTTGAGGAAAACTTATGGAAAAAGTGTTGTATTTTAATCCTTAGTTATTAACACAAATATTTTTATGATTTTTCAACTTCAAAATTACTTGCAAATTTTCGCGTTTTCGTCAGATTTCGTAAAAATTTGAACTATATAAACGCTTATATAAAAAAAAAAATTGTGACCTACGATTTTTAATTTTTTGTAACTACAATAAGAACAACTCATAAGGAACCTTGTATTAAATTGGTCATCCAAAATTTTTTTATCGACACTCCAAAAAAAAAATTACCATAAAAATCGAAAATTTCTATGGTCTATAAATAACTCAAAAAAAGTCAAAATATTTTTAAAATTTAACTGTATATAGATAATTTTAGATAATTAACATTAACATTTGGTGAAAATTTCAAGTATTTACGAGACTATTTACAGTGATTAGTTTTTGATTTACAACCATGTAAAAAAATCGATTTGGTCAAAAACTGGTTTTGCGTAAAAATTCCCGTTTTCTGTAATTTTTTTTTTTTGTTTTTCTCGATTTTTTTGAAAACTGTTGGAAAATGTTTACTTTTTACCTCTATAATGCACCAAGGATATTCACTTTTCCATCGGAAACCACTCCCGAAGTTTGAAATTGGAGCATTATTTCGACTAGTTATGCTGTACACTGACAAAAAAAAAAAAAACACACACACATCATTGTAAAATCAATACATTCATCACTTCGTTCAGAATCTAAAATAGTAGGTAGGTACCTAGGTACTTACTGATTTATTCTAAACTTGGTACTGCAAAAGCCTACAAAAGCTTACATAGCCAAAAGCCTTTATTTATTTATTTATTAAGAATTTACGGGCTGAGCCCTTTATAATTAAATATATATGTACAGAAAAGATATAACAATTATTATATGATGATAGTAAATAAAAACAATAGAAATACATTATAAGTGTGTGTAAAATTAAAATTCTTATCGTATTGGCTTGCAACATCAAACGTCTTAAAGGTTCATTTTGCATGTAAATGGTGGAACTAAAGGGTATATGAAACATAGCAGAGGAACGGGTGGAACGCTGTGGAACTTTAAATGTAACTAGGGCAAGTAAAGAAGGAGAATCAATAACACCATTCAGTAAATCTTTTAAAAATTTATTACCAAAGTAACATTGGCGCTCAGCTAAAGTAACTAAACCAAGATTAGTGGCAAAAGGTGAGTAGTCATGAGGTGGACTATCAATGCCCAGTAAATAGCTGGCAAACCGGAAAAACCTACGCTGAACCCTTTCTAACTTACGAGCATTAACAGCAGTATGCGGGTCCCAAATTACGGCGCCATACTCAAGTATAGGCCGTACAATAGAACAATAGAGAACCTTAAGAGAAGATTTATGGCCAAAGTCTTTAGCCAACCTCATAACAAAGCCCAATGTTCTTAAAGCAGAACAGCAAATCATTTCAATGTGCGGGATGGGTCAAGATTGCTAGTAAATTTAAAGCCAAGATCCATAATAAAATCATTACAATGAGAAATTACAGTGTCACCCAGGTGTTAAAGGAAAACTAGAGAAGTACGAGATCTGGTGAAAGTCATGACCTTACATTTGGATATGTTTAGAGATAGATTAAGTTTGTCGAACAACTCCACGAGTCGATTAATATCACTTTGCAGTTTTAAGCAGTCATCATTCGAATCAATTTGCATAAAGAGTTTGACATCATCAGCAAAACACAAAACACGACAGTGATGAATGGCGCTACCTATGATGTTTATAAAGATAATGAAGAGTATTGGTGACAAGTGCCAAGTATAAAGTTGATTTAAAATTGAAAAGCGAGACCCATTGATATCTATCAACTAAAAAGGATTTAAACCACGACAATAGGGGCTCGCCGAAACCAGAAGCTTTAAGGATCTGAATTAGAACATCATGATTAACGGAATCAAAAGCTTTGTGGAAGTCCGTGTGAATGCCATCCACTTGCGAACGTTGTTGAAAAGAGTTAAAAATGAAATTATTAAAAAATAAATTACAGGTAACAGTCGACCGACCCGGGTGAAACCCATGTAGCTCTTCAATAATAATAGGGTTGATCGACCGACGAATATCATTTAATACTAGAGATTCCAAAATTTTAGAGATGTGAGACTGAATGGAGATAGGTCTATAGTTCAGGACAGAAGATGGATCCCCTGACTTGAAAATAGGTATAACAGAGCTAAATTTTAGAATAGATGGATAAATTCCTTCATCAAGAGAACTCCTGAATAATAACCAGAGCGGATAACTGATAACAGAGCGTAGATGAAATAAAAAATCACCAGAGAGACCATCAGGCCCAATAGACCTAACGCCACGCAGACTAGATAACTTATCAAACACATCATTAACACTAAAAGTGACTTTTTGAGAAGAGTACACAGAGGAAAAGTAAGTTGAAAATAACTCAGCAGAATCACGATCACACGAAGCGATGTGTTCATTGAGTTTAAAAGAACTAGGAATATTACTATTAGATCTATTTTTTTTTAACAAATTTCCAATAACTCAAAGGATTACTAATAAAAGACGATTCAACATTAGATGAATAAGTACGAAAACTTTTCTTGGATAAGTATTTAAATTTTGCCCTAAGAAAGGAGAATTTTTTGTAGTCGTAAACACTAGATGAAGATTTAAACATTGCATGTGCTTGTTTCTTTAATATAACTAATTGTTTAAGTTCTTTAATGAACCATGGAGGAAATGAAGAAGAGCTATATTTACATTTAGGGACAAAATCAATAACCACTTTATGCAAGGCATCATAAACTAAGTTAACAGCAGAATCAATGTCAAGAGGCTTAAAAGTAAATGACCAATCGAATATTTCTAAGTATGTACTAATTGAGTGATAATCTGTTTTAGAAAAATTATAAAATGATTGGTCACGTTTACTGTTAAGGTCCAAAGGAGCACAAGATAGATACATATAAAAATCTGGGTGGTAAGGATCAATTGAGACAGCAGGCTCAAAGGATTTTTCAACAGACATGAGCTTGGTGTTACAAAAAACGAGATCTAAAATCGAACCATGATAATTGTAAATATTATTTAACTGAAAGAACGAATAGGTTGCGAATGCTTCAGGTATACACGGCGCTTTGGGGGACGCTGAAAAAGAGTAACGTAAACCACCATCATCATTATCCCATAATATTTCAGGTAGGTTATAGCATTGATTTTATAATATACAGATGAGCCATACCGTAGAAAAAACCGGTAACAGCTAATTGCTGGCGACCACTGCAGAGCGCTGTCGGCGGTTGCTGTCACGCGGTGTGAGGCCCCGCCATAGGTATGATAGGCGGGTCAAAGAGGGCTGGCAGTCGCTGTCACGGGGGGGTTAGCTCCATCCTATATGGTTAAGGAGAGAGTAGTGGTCCGCTTTCAAGATGTGTGACCAAATAAGCAATATTATTTAATAAGGCGCAGAACATACAATTTTTTCTTTAAACAAGTCTATTGTCACTGTTTGGAAATACAATTTGTATTTTTCTTTACTTAACTATTGTAAAATTAATATTTAGCATGATAAAATATATAATTATTTTATCATGATATTTAGTATCATTAAAAAATTGAAAACTTATTGACATTTTATAAAGCAAAATTTTTTTTTACTGAAAAAATACGTGTGTTGTGTCTGTGTACACGAGAAAGTGTCGAAATAATGCTTCAATTTCAAATTATGGGGGTGGTTTCCGATAGAAAAATGAATCTAGTTGGTGCATTGGGGAGGTCATTTTTTGAATTTCCCAATAGTTTTCAAAAGCGCCGGGAAAAACCAAAAAAAAAATTAAGGAAAAACGGGAATTTTTACGCAAAACAAGTTATCGACCAAATCGATTTTTTTATATTGAAATTTTCACCAAATATTTATATCAGTGCCATCTATATACAGTTAAATTTTCAAAACATTTTGACTTTTTTTGAGTTATTTATAGATCACAGAAATTTTCGATTTTTTTGAGAAATTTTTTTTGAAGTGTCGATAAAAAATTTTTGGATGACCAAAAAGTTTTGAAAATTTAATACAAGGTTCCTTATGAGTTG
>VUJU01006538.1:0-10063 GCA_009835225.1 Aphis craccivora
GGGCCGCGAAGTGGGGACCGCTGCTGTAGATACTGTGATAGTGGATATAGTAGGTAAAATATTAATAATGACGAAAGGATTAAAAACTTCACTAAACTGTCTAAACTTAATACTTAGGTATCAATAATATTAAGCTTTAAGGATACAAATTATCATACAAAACAAATATGGTAAATTAAACACCATACTATAGGGCACGATCAATTATCATAGATAATCTATGGGCACGATGTAGATTGTAGAGAAGATAAGGTGACACCACTCCCGTATCTTTCAATGGTACAATCATGAAGACTAGAAATTTATTTATTTTTTTATTATTATAGTTTTCATGGGTACAATATTGACACAAAAAATCGCGGCAGTTTGGTAGTTCAGAATTTGACACCAGAGTACCCCACCCTTCGCTCGAAGGCCGACTTTTATACGAGTCATAATGAAGATTTACATTTAAATTTTATTTAAATGTATTAATTGCTGTTCAAATGTTTATAATCCGCATGTCAACATAATATATTTTGTGTCATATTGTATAGATTATTAAAATATACTAATATTTTGGAATCATGTACCAATTATTATGTAAAAATTGTAATAATATTATATGTTATGTACCTACCTACTATGTAGCATTGTAGCCATATCGTACAAATTTATTGATTTAAATAAAATGCGTATTTATTGTATGATATTTATATGTTTATTTATTCATTGACATATATATTATATACAAAAATGGAATTAGTAATACCCACAAACAATAAGTATAAGGTACGAGTTTAAAGAGTTAATAAAAGCTCAAATAGACTACTACCTACAGACCCAAGTACACCAAAATAAAAAAAATCATAATTTATTATATTTATATAGATACCTATATGATATATAATAACAAAAAAAATTAAATATTAAGCATGATGTAGAGAAGATATAATATCTCCAATAGAGAATAGAATATATTCACAGTATAAATGAGCTGAGGACAAACGAATTTAATATTAACTTAGTCGGGTGTGATGAACATAAAAATGTGTTAACCAAAAATATTATTATTTTTTATTTACAACCAAAAATACTTTTTTGTATATGATACAAAAAACGCAAAACAAGAAAAAAATAAAAAACAAAAAAATTTAGCGAAACAGTCTAAACTCTTATAATTGTGTAGGAGCATAACATTGTTAAAATATATAATAAAACTTCCTTAATTGAAACTATTTTAAATGTTACCTAATTTAATAGAATAATTACTTTAAAATAATTATTACGTGGTTAGAATTTTAAATTTTGAAGTAATAATATCAAAAACGACAAAAATGTATATAATTTTTGATATTTTACATTAAAAACAATGTATTCACAATATATAAAAACCAGCCTCCGGGCGAATAGTGGCGCTACTCGCAGGAGACACTTGTACTACCAAACTGCCGGGATAATTTGCGACCGGAATATTTACAAATGGTGTCACCTTATCTTCTCTACATTGTGCTATAGGGTAACCATACGTCCTGTCTTAAACAGGATTATCCTGTTTTTCAACTTGATGTCCTGTTTTAATCCTGTTTTTCACTATTTATTCATAAAAGAGATTTTAGCGATAAATTTATAAAAATTAAAATTTCGACAATAATAATTTACTTTAGATATTTTTATCTATGAAATACAGTCATGTTGAGACGTTTATTTTTAGTGTAGACATTATTTTTCCCCCGAAATTACGACAATTTTGATCGCAGATAAGATCGTTATTGTAATTTGATATTATAATAAAATTCAGCGGTTCCCAAACTTTTACGACCATGAGGTACCCTTAAAAATAGTTTGGTTCCGCTGAACCTCAATGTCTTTAATTCCATTTCAATTCAACTCCAATTTTTCTGATCAAAATTGTCTTCTCTATTTAAGTATAGACTACTGTGTATAGGCAAACCAGTGGTTTAACTAGGACTACTTTGTGGGGAGTGATTTATATATTTTTCATTTGTAAAAAAAAAATCATTAATAGATATCTCAGTATCTCACTAATTATAATTAATTATATATTATAAAACAAAAGGTCTGGGGGTAATTTGGATAGTCGAATTGTACTTGAGTTGAAAAAAGGTAATGGCCGAACTGCACTCGGGTAATATACAGAAAGCGGTCGAACTGCACTTGGGCTCAAAAAAGTATTTTCACAAATATATCATGCATTTAAAGGGGTTAAACGTTTAGAAATCACTTATATTTCCTTTCCCACTTACAGGCTTAGAACTGTCAATGATTTCAATCATTGGAGTGGTTAAAAATGATAGTTTTATAAATACATCATGTTGATGTAATATTATAAATATATTTTTTTAATTTTTTTTTTTTTTAAACGTCAAATTTAATTATTGTCATTATTGCATTTTTTTTTTCATTTCGATCATTTTTTTTAGTAATACACTAATAGGTAATAAACTTCAAATAAAATGTTAGCTAATTAATAATTCGCTTTTGAGCATAAAAGTTAGTTTTTTTTTTTCATTATCATTTATATTTTTTTGTTACCATGTATAGTTGAAGATCTTGTACAGTATTCTCAACTTTGCATCTAATGATTCTAATGAGTGTTTTCTTAACTTTTACCCCTTTCAATGCATGATATATTTGTGGAAATACCTTTTTTAAGCCCAAGTGCAGTTCGACCACTACCTGTTTTTTTACCCGAGTACAGTTCGATCATTACTTTTATTTTTAACTCAAGTGCAATTCGACCATACGCAGGGTGATATAACACCTACAATCTACATAACCCCCCCCCCCCCGTAGTTACACCACTGAACTATAGAGTATATAGGTATACACTATAGAGCAGGGGTGGCGAACCTTTTTTTGGTTAAGTGCAAATTTTTCCAATCAAGCTTTTAAAAAATGTTTACTTGCCCAAAGGAAATTATATTCGCTAAGGATAAAAATAGAAATATTATAATTTTTAAACATAATTCATAAATAGCATAATTTTTTATAATTTTAATTTTTCGCGTACCATTGAAATTTACAGACTAACGTGCCACGTCTGGCACCCAACCCCTGCTATAGAGTCTATATCAACCTCTATATACTTACAAATGTATTTTTATGCATGATTTTTTTAAATGTAACCGGTAGTTTTACTATATAAAAATTGCATAACATTAAAATTTTTATTGTTGTATAAATTATAATATATATTATTTATATAAGTTTCATGTTTTTACAATCAATAATTTTTTTTTTTTTTTAGAAAATGCCCTGAGGCTTTATTATTTAAACGACCCAAAAGTCTTTATAAATATGTTTAATAGTTAACAATATATTTTACATACTAGATATAAATATATATATATATTACACATTGATGGAGTTACTTCCAATGAAGTGCTTTTGCCTTAATCTAAAATCTTAAACTAAGTCGTATGGTTTCAGACGCTTAAGACGTGTGATGTCCTTGGAGTTATCTAATAATTGAATAGCCAATGGATTGACATGGTGATCTAGCCTCGTCTCGTGTTTGCGAGCAAGCCTTTGGATTTCGTCTGCTATTGTAGGCAGCATCATATCACGGTGAATTGCGTTGTTCCTTTCGAACCGGTATGCTGCAGTGATGGTCCGAAGGCCAATGTTTTGACAGCGTTGTATTACAATTACATCGATGTTAGATTTACTGGCACAACCCCACAGTTGAATGCCATAAATCCAGATCGGTTTTATAATTGCTACACACAGTAGACGTTTGTTTTCGATGGTTAATTCAGAGAAATTTTTTTTCTCTTACATAAAAAAAGTGTCCAGTTTTTTTTTAACATTATTATATGGTCACACTAAAATACTATAACCATTAACCACCCAAGGCAAGCCAGTGTGTTGCGCTTTGTCAATAATTTAGGTATGTATCATTTACGTGTACGATAATTTTATTTATTTTTAAATAAATACAAATTTGTGTATTATAATTAATTATAAATTAAATACACTATATAATAAATTGTTGTAATAACGATTAACGAGCATGTCCATAATTCGAAGTCAGCATTCGCCGCCACTGCTACATATACTATACAGTTTTAGACACTGGTATTTAAAATGTACGTATAGAACTATGGAAGCCAATTATAAACCAATAAGAATTGGGAGAAAATTTGCAAGTAATTTTGAAGTTAGTTGAAAATTCATAAAATTGTTAGTATTTATATATAAAGTTAAAAAAAAAATCAACACAAATGTTTTCCTTTAAATAACTAAATAGACAATTTGAAACGTCATTATAAGAAAAATTTTCTGAATTTGAAATTTTTACGTATTTGGGTAACGATATAACGATTTATTCTCAAACGATTTCAAATATTTGTTATTATTCAAAAAGTATAAGTCATTGATACTTGAAAACTTCACCAGTTACTTAGTTAGGTATTTTCCATGCACATGATTTAATTTTAAGGTATTCAGGTCATTAAAACATAAATTACCTTTTTCACCTAACCAGTGGAAAATATATCCTAGGCTGACAAATCATCTCCGTTCAGAATCGTTCTTAGTGCACGATGATAAATCATTGAATTCAAATTTTGTCAACTATACATCTGACTACGACACAATTGAGCACAAAAGATTTTTTTTTGCGACACGATTAAGCAAATTTGTCGGTGTATCAAAGGAAATCGAAACACAAAAGAAAACCCACACGATTGAGCATAAAAAACTTTGCAACGTTGCCATTTTCAATTTTGAAGGATACTGTACAAAAATTTTTATTTAGATAATTATAATAATAGGTACAAAATATATAACATGTCAAAAAAATAAAATAATTTCTTAGTCAATAATATAATCGCATTTCAAAAATCTGTTTATTAATAATAATAATAATAATAGTTATAAAAATAATAAAATATGGTGTCCAAAAGTTTCAATCCCATCATTATGTTTATTTAAACCTAAGAAAATTATTGCTGAACATTAATTATTATCGGTACATCTCCATCTTAAAAGATTATCTTTTTTTCGTTCTCCAATTAATTTATATTTGTATAAATTCACTAGGGAAAATTATTTTTATAAAATAATTGTTGTACTACCAAGATCTGCAGGAGTCGGCAACCCACGGCCCGTGTAGCGATTTTATGCGGTTTTTATGCGATTTTATGCAATTTTATTATATATTTATAATTAGTATAAAAGTATAGAATACCAAATTATGTTAGTTGATAAAAAAATTTAAACTGTAAGTAAATAAAATAATGTGTTTGGTCCGTGAAATTTTTATTTTTTGGCCCTTAACACCAAAAAGATTGCCGATCCGGCGACACCTGATCTAGATTCATTTAAATAAAAATAGACACTATACGAAATAAAAATATAATGAAATGCACTTTATGTGAAACACTGGCATGACTATTGGTGATCTAACACTAATATTATTTCTATAATAATATTTTGAAATTGTATCTTAATTCTTAATTAAAATAATTATCTAATATTTGCCTATGTCGATAACAATATACAACGTTAATATTAAACGATAACATAATTGACTATAAAGCTGGGCTCGACTCATAATAAATAATACATGAAAATAATAAATCACAACATTTCAGCAACTTGAATGTGGGAACGTTGGATAAAATATTCTATGTTCAATAAATAAAATTGTGTTGCCAAAAAGCTACCTATAATATGTTCAATCGTGTTTAACTTAGATAATTTAATTAAATAACCTAACCTAATAGAAGAGGAGTTTCCAGTTTCCATACTTCTTACCTTTTTATTAAATCAAGTTGATATACTATGTATAATGTATATACATATATTAATAGTAAATTCCACTGATTTTTAGATACACCTACGTAGATTATGCTTGCATAAAGATTTAACTATAATGATTTCATTGAGTATCATACTCAAGTACTGTATTGTTTTTTAACTATTTTAAGTAACTTAAAATTAAGATGGGCCATCGGCCATACGCCCATACAATGATGTATCAGAGTACCACACCCACTTGCCAACTTTTAGGATTTTAAGCAAAGAAATGAGTGTATTGATTTTACAATGATGTGTGTTTTGTCCGTATACACGATAGACTCGATAGAGAATAACAAACAAAGAATTGAGAATGGGAATATTTACGCAAATCCAGGTTTCGATAAAATCGATTTTGTGTTTTTGGTGTAACTTGAAAACAAATAACCCTAAAAATATTAATAATTTTCATTTTTAATACATACCTAAGTTTCAAAATACAACATAACAGATACAAATAGCATTTGAAGTTAAAATTTTGATGAAATATCGAAAATTATTAATTATTTTGTAGTTAGAAATTTATAAAAAAAGACTGTATATATACTTAAGATTTAAAAACTTAATACAAAACTTTTAATACATTTTGTAACTTATATATTGTAGAAAATATTACATTATATTCATTATATTAATTTATATAATTTTAATTATATTGAATATTGAATTATATTATATATTTATATTTACTTCTTCTCAAATGGTTTTAATTGTTTGTGATAATATTTAAAATAGATTAAGGAGTAACCGTAGATGGGTACTTAAAAATGTAACCATGTTTATTTTATCATTTTATATATTATATATGGTTTAATTTTAAAAATATTTTTATAATTGTTGAGTTATTTATAAACGTGAAAAATTTTGAAATATTGTTTAAAAATTTATTTTCTATAATGGTGGTTGAATTATTCACTGGGTTCAAATTTTTGTAAATATAATACACGATTTCTTGTAAGTTATTTTAAATCTATATAAAAACTTCAATTTTTTACAACATTTTTCAAAAACATAGACATTTACAAACTACATTTACTAACTTTGTATTCAAAATACATTAAATATTCAATTTGCATAGCAAAGTAATAATAAATAATAATAATACTTATTATTATTATAACTATAATAGTTAAAGATATATGAGTAGGAAATTTACTGTATCTCCGTCTAAAACTAGAATAATCCGTCATTTCAGGTTGAGTAGGTATACTGCTATAAATTATAATGGTGTGTTAATTGTAGCCTAAAGTGTTTTGCAAAATAAAGAATATCTATTGAACAAATATAAACCCAAAAACATAGTTAATATAAAATAATATTAATAGGTAACTAATAAGTTATTGATAAATGATAATAAATAATGTGAGTAGTCCAGATGCCACCTAGCTATATAGTATATAGGTAAGTAGGTAACTAAGTAAAATAATGCATAATAATATTAGTTCTTGTAAAAAAAAATAAATAATAAGAAGAAAAACAATTTTAATTTGCTAGCTGTGTCGAAATGAGAT
Source organism: Aphis craccivora (assembly GCA_009835225.1). NCBI lineage: Eukaryota > Metazoa > Arthropoda > Insecta > Hemiptera > Aphididae > Aphis > Aphis craccivora. The sequence goes on from VUJU01006538.1 coordinate 7,317, forward strand.
CTTTGCCTAGTGCTTTTCATTAAAGTAGTGTTTTGGATACTTATTGGTGATTATCTTTATTGCCGTGCAGATGCCGTTCAAAACTTGCAGGACTGATTCTAAGGATTTTTATCTTGTGCCCAAACACACTGAAAAGTTTGTTTTATGAAATTTTTTTGGATTATAATACTTATCCCTCCTTCAAATAAATTATATATTAATATTTTCTTAGAGTGGAAAATATTTTTTAAAAATGGTCTATAATGTGGTCACGATAAGTTTAGCAGTTAACATAAGATAGTACCTCGTAATACGTATTTCTATTTCATATAGATTAATCAATAATCATAACTATCTAAGTACCAAAGATTGTAAACTAACATATAATACACTAACATATAACTAATAATTATTAGGTACTTATTATTAAGTACTTGATTGGGTTTATAAATTACACAGATTTCAAACATTCAATAGTAGGTAATTAAATTATTCTATAAGGAAAATTATATATTTTGTAAGGTGCCCATATTCATTAAGCCAACTGCCCTTTTGATTTTTCCTACTATCCAATTTGAGTCCTACCGCCCGTTTGAATAACGCCTGAAAACTTGTATTATCTCAATTATTTTTTTATTTTGACAGATACTTAATTAATAATTATTATACCTATTTAATAATTTAATAATATTCACCTATTTAAATTTATTACCTTAAAAGAAATATTGCGTTATTCTATTATTATTAACTAGACTGTCAAGTCTTTAGATAATCTCTTACCAACAAAATACAATCACACTCGCGTAGAGTAGTAGAATAATATAAACTATTATGATTTATACATTAAAAATGTCTTGTATTTCCCGAAATATTGTTTATACTTCAGCATAACTGAATAACTCTATGTATATTGTATATTCTATATAATTATTAATTATGATTATAATACATATTCTATACTTATCTTGAATAACATAATTATGGAAGACATAAAAAAATAACCATTGAAAAAACCCAGAAAAAAATCTAACAAAAAAATTAATATATTCTAGAAAAAAATCCCACCGAAATTGAAGTCCACGAGAGTGCCATATATTTTTTCTATTTAATATTTTGTTGATTAGGTGTAGGTACTAGCGTACCAAAATACAATAATAACACATATAGTGCTTTTTCTATATATTTACTGCACCATCCACATTATTACTTGCATGGTTATGATTGGATTTTGATTCAGAGTTTTCTTTTTAAGATCGTTATATAATTTTCTCGTGCATTTTCATCGCGGACCTCTTTGAATATCTCTAAGTTATTTTGGATTTACCAATATATTTTGCAACGTACATATATAACCGTGGCAATATATTTTTTCAAAACCTTTATTTGATTTAATAATCTCCACAGTAAGTACAACAACAAAAACAAGTTTTTATTTATTTACAGGATATTATGTATCCATTCTTCTTATTGTATCTAAACTATTACATAAGATTAAACTTAAACAACGAAAAAGAAACAAATAAGAACATAAATTAAATGTAAATTTCATATAAATAAATTAATTTTTTATACATAGTGAATTTTTTCCACGGGTGTTTTCCATTTGTTTTTACTTTTTTCCGTCCACCATAATTACGTTATTCAAGGTAAGTATAAAATAAAATGTATATTATTCTAAATATTCTTATACCTATAGAAGTACAAAATGGCTTATAAATTGTTGCGTGCTAAACTGCAGTTGAAAGCTTATGAATAATTAGTATAGAAATTAGAGTAGAGCTATAGAAATATATATGTAGTAAGTATAAAAATGACAGATGTAGAAAGAATTTAGAATGAACTCTAAAATAGAATATTATTGTTAATTTATATCGTTTTTTAAAGATTAAACTCAAAATATAAGCCAATAAACTTGTAAAATATCTATTATTTAGTCAAAAATAAGGTGGCAAGTTATCAGAGTAAGAAGAATGGAATAATTTAAGACTAGTATAGGTTTGGTTTTTTGAGAACGAACTAAATTAATATGTTTTGAACTAGATATATATTTTTTGGTAACTGATAAGACAAATAATGAGACGAATTTTACTATGTTAGTAAATACTAAATAGTAAGTGTTAAAAGGTTGATGGTGTGTATGGACGTATGGTTGATGAATATGGATTTACCGAATATAATCCACGGTTTAGGGTACGGCGGTTAGGTATATAATACTACATATTTTAATATTTACACATAATTACTATTAGGAAGAGTTTATATTGTATTATTGTTTATATTAAGTACGACTGTCCGTAAGATATTTAAATATTTGATAGCATTAAGCATAGTATATAGAAAATAATTGAAATAATAAGACTATGAAAATAGTAAAATAGCTTTCAAACTATTGAATTTAAGTATTGATTTATTAAATGTTTAATACAAATTGAGATGTAATACAAACAAATGCTATATAAGATTTGGTGTCTATCGCCCCTTCTCCGCCGCTATCACTCGGCACTCCCCTAATAAACTAGCAATCGTAAATTTGTAACAGGAAATAAATTTGAATAGCTCTAAAATATATCTATAACCTGATGGTTGTAGATCAGGCATGTCAAACTCAAAGTATCAGGTGGGCCAAATATATTGAAATGTTTACTATTTGGGCCGCACATGAAAATTTAGCGAAAAAATAAATATTGTGTACAAATTTTTCAATTTTATTCTTTATGTTTACGAGTACAGCAATTACAACTAAATTAAAAAATTAACCACTCTCTAAG
>VUJU01006539.1:0-10060 GCA_009835225.1 Aphis craccivora
TTTGTGTCCATCATAGACACAATATATTGTGCCACACTGCCACTCAACATTAATATAGATAATGCAATTTATTACTTTTTAATAATTATTTATTATTAAACTATTCGTACATTACTTTAAACCAAAAACACGAAGAATTAGTAATAGGTACACTCCTAAATAAAATAAAACATACTATTTCTTCAATACTAAATTTTAAGTTACATAAAATAATTAATTGTTATGGTTTAAATTTAAGTATTTGATTTGAAGTGTGTAAAAAAATATCTATAAATAGTTTATCTCATAAAAACCAAAATATTAATATATTAAATACAATCAATAATAAAAAAAAAAGTTTTCAGTAAAACCAAATTAAGTAGGTAGTTCATTTTTGAATTATTACAAACGAGTATGACTGTTGCCATCTTTCCAACTTTCAAAGTACTGTTTAAATGCTGTTGGTTCACCGCCTTCAATAACTCTGATTACCTATATGTTTAACAAAATTTGTAAGTATCATACAAATCAACAGAATAAAAAAATATATATATTGCATACTCTTGTCCAAGCTGGGTAGTTGTTCTCTTTAATGAAAACTTGTGCGCGCTTAAGAGATTCTACCTTTTCTTGAGTTGTACCTTTTTTGCCAACCCAAACGTATATCCCTGAAAAAACAGTGTCCAAAATGAAGCAGTCCTAAAAAATTAAAACAGAATAAAAAATTGTAATTAAAAAAACAATTATTAAGTAATTATTATTAATACGACATACATCAGTTTTTAAATGTGACTGAACAAGAGGTTTTTCGTTGATTTTTTCAGATACAATTTTTCCGCCTTGTGCGTCTGATATTTTATATAAGACAGGTGTTGCCTAAAAATTAATTAATTAATTCGTGTTTATACATTACAATATTTAGCATATTATATTACTATTTCTTTTTTCTCAAATTCTTGATCATCATCTACTGCTGGGGGGACTTGTTTGGAGGATCCAGATCCTAATTCTTTAAAGAACTTTTCAAATTCGTCTGGGGTGCTTGATCCATCTATAATTTTTAAAAATTATAAGTACCTATATTAAACTAAAAATATACATTAACTGCTTCAATATTTTTAAATTAACTGTTTGTAACAACTAACAAGGATTTCAAAAACTTAACTATAAAATAAAATAATTTTGATCGATAAAACTGATGAATTTGTGTAGATTTTATTAAAATTAATAGTTTTGCTTTGTCATAATTTTGTTATTTATTTTTATAAAATTAAAACATTAACATTAAAACATTTAGAAAAGCATTATTTTGTTATGCTATAGCAATGGTAGGTACAAAAATATTAAACAAATTTTAAAGTTCATCTTGATATCAATGATAAATTTCATTAAGTAAGATTCCAAGAAATAATATTATGTAAAGACTGTAAAGTGCATTTTGTCATAACTCATAATTAATTTTAGACATAAATTTTCAATTTATCATTTTTATAACTCAATTTTGAATTTAAATTATTTAAAAAGTATATAAACGTAAATCATTATTGTTATTGTTCATTGGTTTCTTTGTATTATATTTTATTTTGAAAATTACACTTTTATTAGTTTTATAGAACATTTTACAATTTATAGTAATAAGGTATAGGTAAATCTAATAATTGGTGTACTATATATATTTTATAAATTTCATTTGTTTTAAGACTGTTAGCTTAAGCAAATTGGCAATTGCAAAGTTAAGTATTATTTTATAAACATTTGACTTGTTACTTACCAACTATATTTACTTTGGCTCTTCCAGAGTGATCTTGATCTCTTACTTGATTAGCAACACTAATAGCCTTCAAACGTTCTGTTCCTTTAGCTTGAGGTCCTACATATACGAAAATTTCTTTACCTGTGTCTAAAATGAAACAATCCCCTTGGTTCATAGACGTCACTTTTGGTTCAATTTGTTTTACTCGAATATTTTTTTTTCCTTTAACTTGGTATAGTTTTTTTTCACCAGCAGCATTAATTTCTGTGTGACGAAAGCCGGATGCTATACCACCAGGTATATAACGTATAGCTATATAAAATAAAACATTATTAGAATTTCATTTATTTTTTTAAACAGGCTATTCCTAATGAAAATTACTAAGATTATTTGCCAATGTACCTTACAGTTATTAATCATAGTTATAACTATAAGTACTAGTATGGGATGATGGGAGAGATAAATTTGAACGTTTTTTTAATAAACTTTCAGAATTATTTTGAAGTTTATTGATAGGTATAGAGTTTTGAAATTTTTGTTTTGACTTTACGCTGAGCACGTACATTAAACAATTTATTACAATTTTATCCAATAAGCAACTATTTAAGTATTTTGTAAGCTATATTTTTTAAAATATATTTATTTTCTTAACATACTTATTGCTAATTGCTATACTATATTGAACATTTAGATGAAAACTGATATATTTTAGGATATGTTAAATCGATAATTTTATAAATATTAGAGTCAACAGCATTACTTATATAAAAAAAAATTATTGTTATATGTAGTGTGTGTCATTATTATCCACTGTAGCAATAAGTGATCTAATACTGTTATTTTTATTAATCATAGTATTTTAAAATATAAATCTGTTTCTTAAAATTTAGGTAACTGATTAACACGATAAGCAAACTTATATCTAAAGCTGAACGATACTTATAATTTAATGGCAAAAATGAATAAACCGAACCATAGACGAAAAAATAACGTTATAATAAACATAAAAGAAAACAATGTCTAATTATAGAGAATGAAGCGATTAGATATTTAATTCAACTACTTCCAATTAGTGAGAAATAAGCTTGACATAATGTTCAATTCACCAAAAACCTTGAACATACTTTATAATTAAGTAAAATGTATAAAATATTAGTTTTATTCCTAACAATTTATTATTTAAATAAGTTTGTCACCATAAGTGTAAAACAAAGATTAGTTATTAAATTTAATATTATATTTACTGATAATGAAGTAAATTTTTTTTATAGATTTTGCTTGTGTTTGAATTTAACTAAATAATATTTATTGTTATGAACTAATATAATTATATATATACAGGATATTTCAAATGTGGTGTAATAAAATGGCGGGAATCACATAAGAACCAATGTATAAAAGCCACCATTTTAGTCACACAATATTTGGAAGCCTTGTATTATACTTAAAACATATAGAATATAGATAATTAGTATGTTAAGTATGTATACTAACAAGGTGTAAACAGTGATAGAAAAGCTTGACTTTCATGATCCTGAGTTTCTTTGTGTTGCACTGGATCTCCACCAAGAGCATCATCTAACTGAACAGAAAGAATCGCTGCAGCACCAACTTCATCCTTAAACGAAAATACAATGTATCTAAAAGTATTTAATTAACAATTAAGAAAATTTAAAAAAAATTTTACTAACTTGAGATGATGCACTACCTGACCAATAGTAAATGTCCGATATAAACTTGTTGTTTTTACCTTCTTTTGACTAAAAGTATAAATGTTTTTGTAACTGAATATTTAACTTGTTAGAAAATAGCTTATAATTAGGGCTAGGGTTATATGCAATAAAAAAATGTAAAATATGCAATTAATATTATACATGACAAAAATATAAAATATACATTCAAAAAAATAATACGTTTTAAAATTAATAATATATTATTTTTGACTATTAACGCTATTCAAATGTTTTACACGAAATAATTACATAGCGTTTTGAATTTTCAAAACTTAACAAATTTCTGTTAGACTTTAATAATATGTTATAATATTTTACTAAAACTTTGTTCGACATCACATGACGTAAAAACTTTTAGTAACAAAATATACCATAAATCATGCATTCTTCGCATTTTTATAGTAGAAAAATTCAATAATAGGTATTGGTTCTATTCAAAGTATGCGATAATATGCATTTTGTACAAAATACGCAAAATAAAAAAATAACCATTTATTACGTCATCATGCTTCGTGGACATTACTAACAAAAGCAACAATCAGAAGTTGTAAATAAAATACACTGTAGCATATAAATCTTAGCCCTAGTTATAATCCAATATGTATGGAGTAAAAATTTAATGTATGTATACATATTATAGAATATTCTTACGTTTAATACAATGTACGAATCTCCGGTATAAAATTTTCCATAATCCTTTACTGGATACGGCACAGGTTCAAAGTCCTAAAAAATATACATACATACATAAATGCTTTCTGTAAATTGTTCAGGAATAAACAATATGCATTGAAAATATAAGATTTACATTAAAAAAATATATTTACAATATCTACTATTGAATATTGTTAAACTCCATTTCACCCACCCACAATAATATCACGTCAACATCGTTCGGTACTATAACTCCCCTGACACCCTGTAATATTTCTATTACAGTTTAACCAAAAATTATATATCAAATTTTAAGAGGGAATTTAACAATAAATAAATTTACGAATAGACATATTTTGTGTAAAAGATATGTAGCCAAGATATGTAGGTAAACATAAAACAGAGCTATTATTGTATCACACTGAACTTCTACCAGTTCAACCTCTTGACAACATGTCACATACTACATAAACCCATTTAAAAATTCTAACATGACCATTGTCTACTCCATATTTATTATAGCCTTCAAGTCACCAAGGCAACAATAGTATTATTGTCTATTTGATCAAGTTTGCCAAAAAAATATAATGCCATTAGTAGATAAAATATATAAAATGCCTAGCTCGAAGACTATTTATAATTATTTACTCTGTTGCGTGACTTATTTAAAAAAATATTATAATATTTCTTATGTTTAAAATCATTCTAACTAATAGCTGTAATATAGTCTAAGCATATATTATATTATATACTTCTACTTTCCATCAATCAAAATACAATTCCATTACCATTTAAAATATGTCAATCTATAATAGATTTTAAAAGATATATAGGTACCTATATACAGATAGAGTCATTGGTTTTAGAATAACAAGTTTTCTTAATTTTCGGTTAAAAAAGTTCATTCTATTGGTAGGTTATTTGAAATATACATTTAATATAGGTACTTAGTTGTCTTTAAACGGGTTACTATTTGAATTTACTGGTAGGCATAGTTGTCGTGGAAATCGCAAAAAGTTTTTATTTCATTTTTTTGTGTAACTATACGCACAATGTACCTACTCATTATTTTGATGCATAAAAAACGAATTAAAAATATATTAGTTTATTTTATATATCCAACTAATTATTATACCGGTAAAAAATTGCAAATGAGTATAAATTAGACAAATCTAACAACGAGTTAACCCGCATGCTTTTATCATCTATTTCGCTTTACCGATTACACTTGTACAGGCTAGTATAAACTATCGTTTAAACGATAAAGTTTAAACCGGAGGCGGGTATACATACTATATAGTCGTTGATGTATTATAGCTATACAGATATAAATTATATGGAATACCTTGTTCAGTCATTGCCCTTATCCTAACTTTCGTATACTATTAACGCATTTTTCTGTTTATTGTGTTTTAGGAGTCATATTATGACCTTTACAAATTATAAAAGCTTCCGAAATTCCGTCAAATTAATATATTTTGCTTGCCTTAATAATTGTATAACCAACACTTAAGTTTCATCAGGGTAAATATTTTAATATATTATTATATTATAGGCTAGTAGTTACTAGTTAGGTATTCCCTACATAATATTATGAGTAACATGGCTATAATATATATATAATATTGTATATCTATATATATTACGTAATCATATGTATGACGTGTACGTAACCTCATGATAAACGTTGTTCATATTTAATTCGTCAGATAAGATAATGAGTTATTAATTATTATTGATTTATGTTTGTTTTTTTACGATTAAATATATTGATAATATATAAATCACGACCTATAATCATCCGAGTAAAGTTTTAAAATAATGCAAAATATTTAATTTAAAAAAAACAAAATGTTATAGTTAATGTTTATAAGTGCGAAATTTACATATTATTATCTACTTTTTTTGGTAGGCAATAATAAAATACCTAGTAATTATAAATATGATATTGGTAGTTGGTACTCATTATTTTAAAGTATCTATGCATAATTATTAACAAAAAGACCAAATAATTTAGGTACCGTTTTCACTTTTCAGTGTATATTTAAATTATTTTTAGGTATTCGAGTACTTTGTATTAGACTATTATAACCTATCTGTTAGTTATTTACCTACTGCAATATTATTTATTTTTTTTAAATAGGTATTTGAAGTTAATTGTTTATTATTATTTAAAGTATATATATTATTTGTGTGTGTGTGGACGTTTGAATGGGATTTATTTTATTTAAATTAAGAAGTTATATTATTTTTGAATGTAAGTAAGCGTTGAACATTTATAGCGTTCTGACGATGGCCTACTTAAACGTCATCGTAATTACAAAAAAAGTGTTTGTATGTAGGTACATACCTTATAGTGAGTGTGAAATACAAATTGTACGTAACATATTTTCATACATAATTATATTTAAGCTATACCTCGGAGTATTCATAATAATATTATTCCAAGCATTATATTTAATTTGTATAGGTACATTTGTTTTATATGACATAATTTAATATTAAAGCAAAATATATAGTACAAATTATATATTTATTGTTTAGGATCATAAAATCATTCAATACTTTTTCGTTATTTAAAAACTGTTAAAAATGTCTATAGTTAAAATTGATGAAAAATAGATTAATTTGAAAAATAAACATGAGTTGATCTTGAAATCTATTATTCTACGTTAAAAATTATTTCAGCATTACATTATAAATTGTACTCTTATGATAAGTCATAAGTACCTAGTTATTATATATACGTATGATTATGTGATGTTTTTAAGTGTAAGATTGTAGTAAGTATAGCATTTTTGTTGTACATCAGTGATTTTCCTTAACTAACTTGGACAAATTTAGTACCCTAAGGCCTACACTATTGTATCGTATTAATATATTATTTGACTGAATATTTTGTAAGACATTTATATTTACACGAAAACAATTTTTTCGTGAAATATAGTATGTAATAACCTAATTAAACTGTATGTAGATTACTTAAATATCATGTAATATTTTTTTGATATTCTGTATGAATAAGTATGGGTTAGATAATTCCCTATTTAGTATTCAGCTAGTTTGATGTAGTGATAAGTTATTAACCTATGTAATACTGCTATTTGTATTTCATTGTGTACTAAAAACGTTCAAAACTATTTAATAAAATATACAAATATTAAGAAATTACGTTGTTTATAAATAGCGAGTTCGTGCGACAATGTATATAGTACAAACATTAATGTTTCTTTGAAGGCTATTCATATTAAAGCTGACAATAAAAGAGCTTTTAAAAAATTTAATTTTTGGCTGTTGTTGGTATTGTTACTCTTTAGTCGTTGATTAGTACTAAGAATTTAGCTGATGAATGATGTTATAATATTATGCTTGCAAGATTGATTTATTATATTATTATTATTATTTATTACTAGATTACGTATCACGAAATATTTGCAACTTTGTTCGAAAGATAATGCAATGATGGTGTATCGTAATCAAAAAACTCTTTTAATTACTCACTTACCTATTAATTCCTATTATTATTACTAGACTAAAAAAAATAACCATAAGTTTTTTTAATGTGTAAATAGTAATTACATAATACACCTATTACAATAGGAAAACTTTATATTTGTATTTAAAATATTTAGTACAACAATATTATTTTCTAATTGGGATTTTGTAAATGTACACACATGGTCATGATATCCTTGTATATCGTTATATTATTATAGTAATAAATAGGTACTAACAAATCAAATACAAGGACTTGATAAATTAAAAACAGATGTGAAAATAAAAATGTAAGAAAATAATCACAATATTATATTAACATGATGAATATAACGTTTTATTTTTTTATATTGAATATAATATACCTATGTGGTTACATTTAATATACTGTGTTAATCAATATAAGAGTGGTTTTAAATAAAATTCATTTTTTTTTTTTGCAAAACACGCAACTATACTGACATATTGTTTCGATACTATATTATTAGTTATTACATAGTAGGAAAATTGGTAACTATATACACTATTAATACTATATTTTTTCATAGTATAGATTAATTGGTATTTATTTTCTACTGTTTATTTCCAATTGGTCAATTTTATGAAGAAATCAGATATTGTTTTACCTATATGATAGGTATATTTATTGTGTATCAAATATAAAATAATTTGAAACTCATACCCAGTAGGTACATAAAAAATATATAGAAATATTTTGATAGTATTATAATTAAATTATTTTATTCTAAAATATTATTAATTTTTATATATCATTATTAATAATATTAATTGATAAAATAGCACGATAAATTAATTTTAATGTTAAAAAATTTAATATGTTTACAAACGTTCAACCTAATTAATAAAACAACACTACTTACAACAACTTATAAAAAAGAAAAACGACTTACCGTATTAATTCTTAATTAGGTAGTATATATTTTAATTATCTATATAATTATTTAGTCAAACTGCGGGTTCAAATTACGGGTTTTATTAGTTATATCATTGATTTTATAATATTTTAGTATATTATAAAATCAATGGTTATATTTAGTGGAAAATTAAGTGAATTGGAAAGGTAAAACGATAGGTAGGTACCTAATTTTCTTATTATTAAATAAATGACTTATGTAAATGTGGCCAGATATTGTGTTTTAATACTGTCTTATACCTAAAAAATACTACATAAAAAATGAACAGTATTATTTATCTGTTATTAAACTATCGCATTATCTAGAAAAGTATTGATATTTTGCTGATTACATTTTTTTTTTTTTTTTAATTGTTTGAATTTTAAAGTACCTAATTATTTATAATTATAAAACAATATTTTTGAAAAGAATATACTAAAAATGTAAATACTTTTACTAGAATATTAATGTTTATCTTGAAAAGAATCACACCGTACAAATTTAAAATTAAAATATTAAAATTGATATTACCATAATAATACTTATAATAGACATGCGCACTTATTTAAATTTTAAACGTAAAAATGATTCGAGATAAAATTACACTCATCTTGAAATTGTATAGCTTTAATTTAAGAATAATAATAGATAAATCGGTTATTATGAAACAGAGTAATAGTCATTTAGGCTATGTAGGCTATCTGGCTGTGTACTTATACTATATCTACGATTCTGGTTGTATGAAAAGAGAAAGTTTCGATAAAATATTTAATAAAAGTAACACTTTAATATTTCATCGTCATAAAATATTATCTAGGTCGCAGGGATATGATATTATTTTAAAATAAATTTTACCTCAATTCTCCAAATTTTGAGTCCAGCAGATTTGCCGGCAGATTCAAATGCGGGATGCATAACTGACGTCCGGAGAATAGCAGGCGTATTTGAACTTGACTTACCCGTTGACGCCGCTTCGGATGACGAGAAAGTAATAAACAGTATCAATTGTAGGAGCGCTAGTAGTGAAGTCATGCTATTGTGTTTTGCGGCCAACGCCATCGTGACGTTTCGCTTACCTAAAAACCAAGTTTAATTGCAATGTGAGTAATGCGACTGAATCATTTTAGTTATAACTGGACGATTCCTGTACAATTTAAATTATTTCCGTTTATTAATGGACTAAAAATCGTTTACACTATTTTAATAATTGTAGGTATGTATCCAGTGGCGTAGCCAGGAATTACCCAAGGGGGGGGGTTTAATGACCATTTTTTTGCTCACCTCTAAAATATATATTGTCCTGCAGGAGCGCTAAAACGGGTATGGCCGAATTGCACTTATTTTAGTCGAATTGCATTTGAGTTGAAAAAAAAAGTAATGGCAGAACTGCACTTGAGCTTAAAAAAAGTATTTCCGCAAAAATAACATGCATTTAATGTGGTTAAACGTTTAGAAAACACAGCTCATTTCTTTTCCCACTTAGGTACAGGCTTAGAACTGACAATGATTTTAATCATTGGCGTGGTTAAAAT